>JABCKJ010000196.1:0-39780 GCA_018850815.1 Asterophora lycoperdoides
CCGTTCACTACAAGGGACTCCTCAAGCTCGGAGTTTTGTGCCTACTGACTATCACCTTGCTAACTATTGAATACTTAGGTACCAACTACCGTTAGCGTCCAAAGGGCGGATAGAGAGTAAAGGAAAGGATACTTAAAGGTTTTGCACGTGTGGTGGTGACCCAACACGGGCGAGGACGAGTAAGACGATGTTTCTTTTTCCCAGGTCAAATGGTGCTACAATAAGTAATGTAAGTAATATCAGTAGAGAGAACATGAACAGATTAAATTTTCTTGTAATGCGTAACATTGCATGAACTGGAGGTCGTATATCTACAGTAGTCACTAAGGGTTCCGAAGTCCATTGGATTGGAATGCCGCAGTGTCACTATCCACGTGATTTCCGTCACATCAATTTCGCTGTCCAACAAGTTCAAAGTTGAACGACATAAGTATGTACGCCCTACTAGGGCCTACTACCAACGACTCAACTCTTCATGCCACCTCGGACTCGCTCTCAGACAGATAGGAAACGAAAGCTAGAGCTGTTCGACCAGAAGCCCCATGAAGTGAAGAGAAAACGCCTAGGTCATCCCCTAGTACCGGTGTTGGCGCCGGTTCATCCGGACGTTCCTCCTAATTCTCGAGGATTTCCGGCGCTTCCGACTGAGCTTCTCCTGCAAATAATGTCATATTTCCCATCTCTCCCAGTCCCGGCAACGCATGACGACCTTTGCGAAGATTACAGCGACCGCGTTCAGATTCTGCAAGGCCTCTCCAGGATGTGCCGCAGCCTCCGCAGCGTCTTTCTGCCCATTGTCTGGGAGAGAATCGACGTCTTTGTAACTCAGAAATGGTATGGGACCTTCTATAAAGTGTGGAAGAAACCGCTGGCGACGGAATTGGTCCGGCAGTTGGAGATTGTGACAGTGCGCGACCCTACTCTGGCAAACTACGTGAAGTAGGCGACAACCTTTCAATTTTTGCTGTGTTTTTGTGCTCAACCAATGTGTTCTCTTTCAAGGGTCGTCAACGTCATGATCACGAACTACTCTAGTCAAACTGTGATGGAGGAGTTTGCGCGCTGTCTCCCTTTATTCAAAAACCTGAAGACGATTCAGATACTGAGGGTTCCTTCCGATGATACTCCTCCCGCTCAACATATACAGTCCCTTGCGCTCAGGCGACTTCATTCTGTACGCAAACTTGTTATTCCAAGCTATGCGGTTGCCCTGTTGCGATGCTGCCCCGGTGCGCGAAGCGTTATTTGGACTTCCGGCCCGGTTGATATGTCGTCAACGATCAGAGCCTGCCCAGACGTAATCAGTTTTGCGGGGGCTCCGTACTACTCCGATGATCATTCATGTTTGGAAGTGAAATGGCGCTTGGTGAAGGGTAAGCACACAGATCCCACCACTCGGCTTATTTTAGAAGTGCACATCCTCAATGTTTTCGTTTTCCTCAGAGACTCCTCAAGGAAAACCTGCATCTCTACATCTCATTGTTACCACCAACGCAGCACTGGGTTGGATTCCAGTGAGTGACTGGCGATCCTCCCAAAGATTTTGATCTAGCGCCATCATCGTGCACAGTGGTATGTTTTTGAGCGTTTCGATCAGCTCTCTGGCATCGAAATTAGGAGGAACTGCAAGGTCAGAGAGGCCGACGAGACGAAGCGCTCGAAGGCTGGGATCCGAGTGTTTCTGGAACATATGAATTATGCGCAAGTTGCGCTAGGCAAAACGAGATGGAGCGAGTCCCCAAAGCATGTTCGGGTGAGGTATGGGGACGTTGTGAAGGTCTTTCCAGCGATAGTTCCAAAGCAGGCCGGGCAATCGACGTAGTGGTTTTTTGTGCGTTGCTTGTCGATTGTGTGCCGCTGGCCGGGCGACTTGCAATGTGATGAGGGAGGAAGGTCGAGCGAATAGATGGTGTGTTTGCGGAGGGGAACTTGGAGAGGAGGTGGAGCTTCGCCCTCAGGCCCTCAGACTGTGGGTTGGGGTTGTGGATACACAGCGAAAGCAGTTCTTGGCTTTGGCAAAGGTGCAGTGAAACTGCCGACGCGCGTCGCGTATCATCATGATCGACGCGTCCAGCTTTTTGCCAAGACCCCTTTACAATCAAATTAAGCTCGAACTCAGTATCTCAGCAAGTTATACCAGTTGAATGTTCATAGACATTCGAACATTTATCTGCATGATGCACTACTAGTGTAATGACGGGCGGAAAAGTGTCTGTAACAAGAAAACAACGGAGCAGATCAGTTCATTTCGACTTCTTAGACCTCTCAGAGACTTTGTAGAAGAATGTTCCCTGGGACAGGTTGGGTGAGCACCCATATGAAAGTTAATAGGGTTACTGCTGCATACATCGTAAACTCCCCGAATGTCCTCTTTACTCATCCTCCCGTCTGCGGGCCAAATAGCCAGGTACGCCGTAATCCATTCAGTCGCAGAGGCCAACCACCCAACCTACAAAGTGGGGCATTTTGGTTGTGAGCCTTCACTTGAGCATGACATAACGGGATTACTGGATCGAAGATATTGCGATTGCCATGCAGCATCCGTACGCATTCAAGCACGGTTAGGTGCGTGTGTGGCTCGGAAGAGTAGAGGTCGAATATGTCGTTGAATCGACCTTCGTCGAATGCGCCTGTCGAGGTGTAGACTCCAGTATCCGAGCCGTGTCTGCCCTGATAAGGATGCACATTTACAGAGGTAAAAGGAACAGCGGATATAGCAAGGCAGCAACTTGCTCTGTGCATGTTCTGAACTTTCAAGCGAAAAAAGGGGTCGTGAAAAAGAGTTCCGTAGGTGACCCAGCTAAGCAGGAACCAATATGGCGTCGTCAAAAAATGTCCCGTAGCCCGTAAGAGGATGCGACACGCACGAAAAGGTTGCGTGTATAGTCACCATGGCAATCATAGAAAACAGAATTCCAAATCCAATGCGTCTGAAGCCAGCGTAACTGTGCACGCACACCCGTTTTCCGTGAGTTCAGCGCGCCAAACGCAATAGAGAGATAATATACGTGTCGCTAGGCCAAATAATACCATCGCCGTCGGAATCAAAGAAAGCAACATGAGATTCTAGCGCAGTGCGTTGAGGACCTGAGCGACCATGATTGTTCGCGGTTGTCTTTGCATCTGTGTTCGGTTTTGTGTTCGGTTTTGTGTTCGCGTTCGGTTTTGAATTTGCGTTGTAGTTCGCGTTCATCGGCATCAACGTGAACCTGGGCTGGAGTTGGGGCGGGAGTATGATTTGGTCGACGCGCGGAGGGATGTGGTAAACGGAAGTGAAGTTGTTCATGGCGCAAGGGGTGTTTTATACCGATGGGCGCCGAATTGGGAGGAATTGAAGTGCGTCCTAAGAGCGGGTTCGAAGGTAAGTACTAAGGAGCACTTTCGTAGGCCTCTGCGGCCGTCTTCTTCACCTCCCCCGCGTGCTCCCTTTCTCAATCGCGTACCGATCGTAACTCGTCATTTCCTCGCAAGGGATGACGCCGCTTCGCGCCCTCTGAGCGTCAGTTCCCAATATTCCTACTCCGTCGACGTCGACCCCCTGTTGCGCTCCTGTTTTAGCAAATGCGCCGGTTGGGGAAATTGTTCGGATCCCTGGGCTGGGTCGGGTCGACTAGTTCTTTCGTCTGACTAAGTCCATTGACAGAGGAAAGAGTGCAGAGACGCACAATTGGATGGGGCTGTATGTTTCCCCAGACATTGAACACCAGGATTTCCGGGATTAGAACACGGACCATCAGGTGACCCGTGCAGATCCTTGCCATTTGGACTCTTGGAACATCAGGCTGGAGTCGGCGGCAGCTCAACTCTAGACTGTAGCAGTGTAGCATGAACATGGTTATTGAGCACGTGTCAGGTCGGCGGCGTGGCGAGACAAGTGCGCGACTTCGTGATCACCGGAGTGATAATCTTTTACGCAAATCTGTTCCTGTATATGACGTGGGCCGCCGGGTAGACGGTGATTTAGGACTCATGTAAAGTGGAAGCAAGGGGAGTCCCTCGACCAAACGTCGATGGGGCCCCATAGGGCCCCCATTATTGAGAGCTGGATCGACGAGTCATATTATTTGGAACATACTTGCGTAGCAAATTACCGTTGTTCCGTAACGCAGAGCAGTTGGAGAACATGCCAAGCAATAAATTCAAGTCTGATGGGAGCGACGATGAGTGAGAAATACATGAATGCGGCCGTCACGTCCTGTAAGGCAATGAGACGAGTGACCCACATCCAGGACGAGTAGATGGGTACCCTCACGCTCGCGAGTGGCCGATTATTTCGCATCCTCGTGACAGTGCTCGCGTGCCTTGCCACGCAGACTGTGAGTGACCTTGAATGTAAATGGTAGGCGGTGGAGCAGCAGAAGCGTGGGCGCACAATTGTTTGGACCCACGAGGCGCCGGAAAATGTTCTCCTTCGATGCTTTTGAGTCGGGCCGCATTTGCGGGTTGTGTAGTGTACTACTTGGGCCTGTCCAGGAAGGCTATTTCAGTGTTCAAGCTCAAGGGGCAAAAGAGTAGGGTATGACTCATAATATTCCGGAAGGCCTTCTTGCGCCGAAAATCACTGTATGAGTGCATTACGTATCATAGTAAGGAATAACGACGGCCAGCAAGTACCGAGTGCTCTCAGGCGCGCCAAGTTCATAGTGCTTGAGGCCATGCAGAGCTTCACTGGCCAGGGGCTGTGATAAGATAATTATTACCAGTGTATAAGAAGTATTCCAGAGGAGCTAGTCGGAGAAAACCTGTCATGTCATTGCTTCCCGACAGCGGAGAGAATCAAACCAAGACCTCACTGGATTGACGCCCCGCTTTCTGGAACTGGGCCCGCTGGCTTATCGAAGGGGCAGAATTTGGCCACAGCACAGACGATTCCTCTGGATATTTAGTTGGTCGGCGAGCTCATGGGTAGGTGATCCCTGAAATAGCTCACGTATCTGTTGGTACATGGACACCCCCAGACAAGCAAATTAGCTACCCGTACCACCACAATCGCGAACGAGCTCCGACCTTTCACAATGTTCAGTTAAATCGTTGGGCCACGAGATCGAAGAAGCCGCAGGCAATCAAAGAAGTCGAGAATCCCGGAGTGTGAGGGTGGTATTGCCTGCTTTGCGCCCTGGATTTTCTTCACGGGTTCTACAATGTTTCCAGAAACACGCACGCGGAGTCTACTGGCTGGGACGTCGCTCTTTCACGATTATCGCCTTGTGATCTGCAATCGCTCTGCTATCATTCTAGAAGTGGATATATGTCCTTGAAAATCGTGAAAGCAGCGAGATGACTCTCATCATATGGCATAGTGGGAATGGGTCAAAGCGATCAAGAAAGCGTCCATGGAAGCGTGAAGGATTCAGTGAATGACACGAGGGCCTACACACACAAGCCGCCGTCATTCAAAATCCAAAGACATTTGGTTCAATTGGGCGCTAGAGAAGGGTCATCGATGCTGGGGATAATCCTTGTAGGTTCCAACATATTCGCGATCACAAACCGGCCATCTGAGAAGAGAAATAAGCTCGATAGGAGAGGAAAGCGACGATGAAATCTAAACATACTTGGCAAGTCGTTTTGTTCCGCTCGCCACACAGCTTCGTCCATGTCCTTGGCGACGCCAGTTATAACGTGGCGCTTGACCAATCTCTGCTGAGCTGTGTCGATGTCGAGCTGGATGTACCACCGTTCGTCCAAGAGAAGTCCAGCTTCGTTCCAGGGTGGAATAGAGAGAAGGGTATAGAGACCTTCAATGATCACAATGCGGTGGAATGGGTGGATGGACACGTCGTCATATGTAGGATCCTTGAGAGCGTGGTCAAATGAGGGTGCAGTGATGATCGGTGTGTCTGAAGCCAAAGGGTTATGCAGCGTGCGCACGAATGAAACGTAGGCCGCTCCGTCAAATGTCCAATGGCTGCCCCGCCTATCGTACGCGAGTTTAGGATCTGGGAGCTGATCAAGCTCGGCTCGACTGAGGTGCCAACCGTCCATGCCGATGAGGAGCGCTTCTGTAGCATCGCCACTAGAATTGGCGAGATGGAGGAGCTCGTTGGTGTAGGCGGCCACCAACGCCGCGAACGTAGATTTGCCAGAGGCTGGAATCCCTGCAATCCCAATTAGAAGCCGAGACAAGGGTGGGGTTCTGGGAAGAGCTTCACTTGAGCAGTCAATGGGGACTTCGTGGATGCCCTAAACCATACTTTGCTAGCTTGTCGACGAGAAAATGGGCAAGGTTTCGGGCCTCCTCGTCCATCGCGGTAGCTCGGTGGTTGCGGTTCAAGTTACTTACATTTGTCCGAATTTCGGAAAAACAGTGTATTTTCCCCATTTGGCATATTATCCGATCTTGACCCTGGCTATTTGTGGTTTGTGCCGTGCGGCGTCTTGGCTGGCAGCTGCGCAACGTTTCTTGTCCCCTTTAGCCTAGGGGCCCTTGTCTTCAACTTGCCTTACACCATCACCACATTTTTCAGTCGAGGAAAGCTAGAGTCCGTAGTCGATTGGTATAACTCGATCCAGATCACCGATGGTGATGGCGCATTTCCTGACCGTTTTGGGCCGAATCACATCCCCCTCCTTCTGAATCACAGCATTCTCGAATTGTTCTCGAACAATCGACGTGCCCTGGCGCGCCAGCCCCAGGACACCGCCGGCCTTTGCCACATGTGCGTGAAACTGTTTTCGGCGTGTTTGGGTTATGATATGAAGAAGCTGCGATATGATTCCACGCCCCGCTTGCTGACCAGTAAGTTAGTAGTCGAAGAGGATAGAGTCTGCTCATTTCAGCCAATGTTCAATATTGAATGCAAGTTTTGAACGACGACATGGCCAACACCGTAACCGGCTATGGCAGCACACTGCCCTATAGCAAGTTTGAACGCACGCCACATATCACGCTACCACCAGCCGTTGTACACAACTTTACAACAGTAGTACTTAAACAGTACTACCTATGGCGCCGAGCGACTCGAGCATTTTCGGTTCACTGAGCCATGAGCCATGGTGAGATTTTCCATGAAGTTGACGATGGCCGAATCCCTTCACCCACGTCATGACAACGTGCGGGTGCCACTGCGGGAATCGCGACCCTCGTGAGAGGTATTGAGTATGTTCAGTTCACTCGAGGACGAGCGCAGGACATCTGCAAGATATCATTGACACACAACTGCCTTGTATCGAGCCTGCGCAGCTGGTGCATGCATCAAATAATTTACCCTTCAGTTCACTCAGAGGCCTCGGGCAAGATTTGATATATGTACTTTAATAAACACGGCCAGACGCGATCCTCGTCGTCGACCATACCGATGCACAATGCTCGAAACCCGAACTTCTTCAACTTCCTCATCCCACATGGCAAGTTGACATGGGAACAATGTACACCGCGCCCAGCGTGATGAAGTAGTGAATCCGTCACCAACGCCCGAGCATGGGGACCCCAGCATGGGCTCGACTCGACCACTGGCATAGAAAGTTGCTTGACACCAGGGAGATTCCTATGGGTGTCGCCGTCGGTCATTGTGGCAGCCACAATTAAAACGGCCATCGACTCACCTGTCATCAGCACAGCAGGCGTGCAAGTCCGGTCGAGATCCACTTGCGGCCCTCAGGTGGCACGACCCGCCACAGCATCGTCTCTAGCCCATTTCCCATGCTGGTTGGCACTCACAGTAGTATGTCCAGCCCAGGACGTAACGGGACGCTGCCCCCCCCCCCCCCCCGGGAACATCGAACACCGCCGGCTACAATCCTCAGTAGCAGTCACGCAGGCACCACCGACACCTTCCCTGCTGACATGTTCCTCGCCCCCTCCGCCGACCCTCGTTGCTCTACCACCACCACCAACTTCTACCCAACCACAATCAGCTGTTGTCGACGGCGCAGGCTGAGCGGGAGCACATAATCTTGAACTTCTACACTAGTGACTGCCGAGCTACTGGCGAAAGAGAGTCGCCAAGTGGAATTTAGAGCTAACAAAAGTTCGGCAGATATGAGAGGTTTGTAGTACGAAGAACGTGGTGAGGACGTACCAATTTGTTTGAACCATACTACAGGGGGGCTGAGTTCGGGGTGTCGAGCGTCGTAAGTCAGATAGTTACAAGTATCCATTTCAGCCGTGAAGTATCTGCAAGAAATATACTTAGAAAAGACGCGCACTTGTGAAGCGAATGCGCCGATATTGTAATTACATAAAATGGCCCAGCGCAGCGGGGAGCAAGAGTCTCCTGGGTCCTTGGAAGGGCGGAGTCAAGGCGTGGTCGGCCGACACGTCAATGGTTGTGATTAGTCAGGAAATGTGCCATCAACCATCGGTGATCTGGATCGAGTTATACCAATCGACTCAACACCGGGAAAGCTATCCAGCAACTAGACAATAATTATGGCCGGTGATGACGAGAAAGGAAAGGGAAAGATCTTAAAGCGGTACGTTGATATCTCGTGGCTCTGCGAAGTGTCGCTAAATGAGACTACGATGCAGGGCGGACACGTCGACTATACAGGATAAATTTCTAGTGGGCTATCAAGGATGGTACGTCCCAGAATAAACTGGATGCACTGATATCGCGTCGCAGGATAACTCGCTACTTATTATAATTACATTGGTGTTACAGGTTCACTTGCGGCGGAGATGGCGAGCCTATAGGACCGGGTGTGTAGCTGTAACACTGCGCAAGGACATGGGGCTAACTCATCTTAATCTGCAGGACATCACGGATGGCTTCATTGGTTCGATGCTCCCCTTCCGGACGGCCACCCCAACACTGATCTATGGCCAGATGTGTCGAGCTACTCGCCATCTGAGTTATTCCCTGCACCCGGGCTCAAGACACAATCCGGGGAGCAGTTGTTTCTGTTCTCTTCACGCCATCCAAAGACAGTCCAGCGGTATGTGCAGTCAATTAGCACACATCTACTTTCTTCGGAATTGACAATGAAGCCCTGCAGGCACTTTCATTGGATGGCGGAACACGGAGTTGATGGCGCGTTCCTTCAGCGTTTCGCGACTCACTTGGATCCCGACTCTGGAAACGAGGGACTCATGCGGCTGCGTGATGAAGTGGGCGATCGCGTCAGGGAGGCTGCTGAGAAGGAAGGGAGAGCTTTCGCCATCATGTGAGGACATCTCTATGATCAGACGATGTTACCCTTGTTAACAATCTCATTTACCAGGTATGATGTTGCTGGAGCATCGGCAGAGCGTGTTCAGAGCATTTTGGAGCGCGACTGGGTCCATTTAATTCGCGAGAAAGGTGTTCTTGATAGCCCTAATTACCTCAGGGAGAAAGGCAAACCTGTCATTGGCCTGTGGGGTATGTTTTGTGTGCTATGTTCATTTGTTTTAATTGAGTTTCAGTGCAGGGTTTGGTTTTGACGGCGCGGGCCATACACCCGAACTTGTGCGAGTAGTCGCATCATATTTCCGCGAAGTCACTCCTGGCGGTGCCTACATCGTGGGTGGCGCGCCCGCACATTGGCGCACGGCGGAGAGCGATGCTGATCGGAATCCAGACTTCCTGGACGTTTGGCTCAATGAGTTCGACGCCATCTCTCCCTGGACAATTGGGCGATACGGAAACGAGCAACAGGCGGATGACTTCGCCGAGACGAAACTGAAGGGTGATGTTGAACTCATCAAGAAGCGCAACCAGGAAGGACGATGGAGAAAGATAGATTATATCCCTGTCGTGTATCCAGGAGGTTCTGTGAGTTTGCCGTTGCCTTCACTTCATCTTATGATTTGCTCATCTATCTCGGTGGATGTGACAATCAGGGTTACAATATGACGGAAGGCAAATGGGGCTTCAATGAGATCAAGCGAAAAGGAGGTCGTTTTCTCTGGAAACAAATAGCTAATGCAAAACGCCATGGGGTGCGGACTATCTACGGCGCAATGTGGGACGAGTGCGTAACTCCCTTTCATAAGCCTCCCTCCCCGCTTTACCCAATGCACGTCTTCTCAGATATGACGAAGGAACTGCACTTATGCCCGTTGTCGAGAAGAAGCGAATGCTCCCTGAATCAGATAAGCATTTTTTCATGGCACTGGACCAAGATGGATATGATCTCCCGTCTGATTGGTGAGCCGCGATAGTCACCTACAGCGTCCAATGACCTTTTGCTGACGTCGTGTATTCATTCTCAGGTACATGAGAATATGTGGTTTTGCAGCTGAAGGTCTGCGGAGCGAACGAAGAATTCACGAATCATTTCCGTCGAAAGAGCTCCAGGATTATTGGTCGTCTCGTCCGAGGTACGAGGATGTGGATCTCAAATCAGGTGACTTCGTATCTGGGACGTCGACAAAAGGCGAAGGCACTAGCGGGTCTGGAGAAGGGGATGGGCAGTCATACCAGGAGTGGCTGGCTACCCAGAGGTTGGAAGATAAGGAGGAGCCTCCGCCACCACCCTACAGTCTGGAGGCGGACGAAACTCCGGAGAGTCAATCTGAAGCGGCTCCTGCGCCGGTTGTTGCACCCGAATCGCTTACACCACCTACACCAGTTGAGAGAGTATCCACACCCACGCCTGTTGCTTTTGAACCTCGCACCTCATCGCCTTCAGTAGCGAGTACAGCTACGATTCCAATACATGTGGCCCCAGAAAGCACTCCGTCCTCTGGTCCCATTCGCCAAGCAAGTGGACCTCCACCGATCAACACAGGCTCTCGGCCAGATCAATCGTACAATCCTTCTCAGCCACCTCCGACTCCTAGCGTTTCCGCGACCAACCCATCAGTCTCGCCTCCGACAAATACAAGCACTTACCCATCGCAGACATACGGTAACACCCAATCACATCCACACTACAATACTGCGTCGCAATACCCGGATGCTGTTTCCGCGCTAGCGAATGACTTTAACCGACATGGTATCGGTTCACCGGGTCCGGGCGCTAGACCAGCTTCGTCGCCACCACCTCTCCATCCCTCTCATCCGTCAGCGGCGCTGGGTGGTCGTCCACAATCATCCAATGATGGACCACAGCCCCGGCCAGGCTACACTCCATCTTATTTACCAAGTCAGGCCCCAGCACCCCAAAGTGGTGGTTCATGGTCTCAGGCGCAGTGGCCTCCTGCGGAGTGGGGCGTTGGTGGCAGTGCTCAGCAACAACAATACCAGACACCGTCCACAACTCAGCAGTCATCTCATCCTGGACAAAATGCTCAAGGCGTCAATCTGTCAAGACCCCAGACGTTCGCGGCAGGTCAGGCAGGCTACGGATCGGCGCCATCGACATACACAGCAGGCGCCGCTCCTCCGTTCGGACCTGGGGCGTCCTCGTACACACCCGGTAGACCTTCATTTGCGAGCGGACCTGGAGGGGGGTCTCCTTATTCTCCGAGCTCCCCGAATCCAGGACCAAGCGGAGCGTCTTCTTACGGTCACTCGTCGTATAATCATCACGGCCCAGGCTACACCCATGCCCAATATAACTCGCCCCCTCATAGTCCAGGTCCTGGTGGGGCGCCTTCTTTCCCTGGGGGGTCATATTATCCCGGACAAACTCCTTCTTTTCCTTCGGCCCAAGGCTCATCCTATCCTGCACAGTCTTCCTACGGCAGTGGACCACCGCCCTCGTCCTCCCAACCGCCCTACGGGCCTGGAAGTCTTTCGAACGACGGTCCTCTTCAGGGTGGCGGATTCCATGTTCCCCAAGCGCAGGGCGGAACTGGCTATTATGGTGCTGGTATCCCAAAACCATCGACGGGATGGGGCTACGGGAAACCAGCTTCGAGCGGCCCATATGGTAACCCTTCACCACATGCTTCTATGCCCTCCCCCTCGTCTGGTTGGAACGGATATCCAGGAAACTGGGGCTCGTCATCTATGCCCCCTCGTGAGTCTCAAAAAAAATACCTCATTTTTGCCTCATTAATATCTCTCTGCGTCTCTTTTCAGGGCCGCCGAGCCACTCGCCATATCCTGGCTCCTCAAGCTATAGGCCCTCATCTTCTTCCACAGGGATGCTGGAGTCGGCTTTGAGTGCTGTGGATAAGCAATTTGAATCCATTGCACAGTGTGCGTTTACTATGCGGTTTTATCGGCACATTTCACTAACAGAAACTATTCAATCGTGGCAGCGGGCACCAAGTTATTCAACAAGTTCACCAAGTAAATTGGCGTTTGACTCAAGTCACGATATTCTTGTCAAATGGAAGGTTCGGAAAACGCATACAGCACCTTAATGTGCATGATTCTGTGGCTGTATGTATATGATACCCACTGATGTATTCGTGTTCGATCGATGTGAAATGTCATTTGTGAGCTTGCACAGTCCCTTGTCAGGCTGTGATTTAATGAAAACGACCATTGATCCGTGTCGATATCACCAAAGTAAGTTCCATACATCCCAGCGTTCCCTGTGAATCCCAAGATAAGTTTTTAGGGCTATCCTGATATCCCCGCAAAAAAGTTGGAACGTTCGCGGGAGACATGTTATCTGATCTCCCGATCTTTGCTCGTCCCACGGAACACCAGAAATGATGCAACCCTGCAATGCTATTGCCTACACGGCCTCATTGAGTCATTCAGACTACAGTGCAACCATGAGGTAAGAGGAAGCTGGCTCGAAGGTTCCGCCCTTCGAGACGGTGGGCTAAGACGCCGGTTTAATCGACAAGCGCATCTATGCCGGTCGTCTTATCGTGTTTTTCCGCCGGAAACAGAATCATGGACATTGATAAACCCCGAAACGAGCCGATAGGAAGGGGAGCATCAACATGTGTAGGTGGAAACATGCGCGCAGCTCTGGGCAGCTGCGCTCTCAACCCGGAGAAGGCTCGCACCTCTATCAGAAAAATCAGCGAAGATCTAGGGATTCTGAGAAGGAGACACGGATTGGGCAGGGCCTCTCAGGTGGGACAAAGGGCTGAAAGGAGGATCCGTGTATCACGAAAGGGTGTGCAGGATGGCACAGGACTGAGGAAGCTGTTTGGATCAGTAGTGATCACAGTAATAAGGTTTTTTTGGTTGAGAAGATTCGAAACGAGCGTCTGAATTGCAGCTCCGCGTACGTAAAAGGTCCGGGAAGGGTCTCGAGGATCGTGGCAGGTGCCAAATTCTGACCTCGTTCACAGGAGACGTCTACAGACGTATTAACTCAACAAATATATAACTGGACGGAGGCAAGTCCACTCACCCGCTTTCCCTGACCACGACCATGCAGACGCAGTACTGCCCTCATCCTTCACCCTTTCACCACCCCGACTCTGTCTATCATGCTCAGGCTACTTACCTAAACCAGGGAACCTCCAATAGCTTTTTTTCGACAGACGGGCTCGATCTTTCAGGCTTCTCCAGAGGATCATCGCAGTCGTATCCACATCAAGAGTATAGACATTTTCCTGACCGCGGAGGAGAGCTAGCGAGGCTCTCCGAGCCCTCGTCGAGGCTGCCCACTGGTAGCACTAACTTGTGCGCCACCGGAATAGGTATCACCGGGAACCCTGTCCCGAGCAGCGAATTTTTTCACCCCGAGGAAATAGCGGACTTCCCAATGCAGCAACGGTGGCGATGGGGACATGCATCCGAGTCTGTCCACGGACTTCCTATGGTATCTGTGCCTCGCGTTTCTCCAGAGCATCTCCCTGAGCCTCAGCATGACTTTGCAACGATTAAAAGGAGCCCGGTGGAATACCTGGCTGAACCATCTATCGTCTTATCACCCGCTGCTCAACTCCCCACCCCTGCATCTATGGCTGTCTTGCTCAACCCCTCCCGCTCTCAGATAAACTCGCCACAGGTGTCGCACTCGGCACCCATAAATAATCGCGACATACACTCAGAGGGTGTGCCTGCCATTCTGCCTCCGCCTGTGCAACAGGTACGCTCAGTTGAGTCGGAGGCTCTTGCAGCAGTCGACACCTTGTCGCGGGAGAAGAAACACGGTTGCACAATGTGCCATAAGCGGTGAGCCAGGTTGTGGGTGTCCTCTTTCTTTTGCTGATTGAATTTTCCTAGATTCGATCGCCCAAGTACCCTACGCAAAGTAAGCGTGTTTCGCGATTTCAAATAGCGGAGAAACTCACTGATAACTCTCGCAGCACCTGCTGGTCCACACCGGAGAAAAAGGTCGGGTTCATCAGTGTTCATTGGACGATCGTGACTGACCCTTGATTATGTATAGCCTTTGTCTGCGATACATGCGGCCGTCGTTTTGGGGTTGCCTCGAACTTGAACAGGCATGTTAAACGATGCATCCTCAAGCCCGTCAATGCAGCAGCAGCCGGCAAGCAGTCACCTGGGACCGCCAGGAACGCTTCGGATTCACAAAGCGGCCGTGATCCCTCTCCTTCCTCCTCCAACACCCTGTCCTCAAGTTCTTCGGATCAGGCTAGCTCACCGGTGCATCAGTCTCCATCCCCCGCGCGCCACTCTCGTTCATCAGCCCCCACTGCTCCAAAACGCCGCCGCCGTGCACCGTCGCCATCGCGCTGGATTCCACCTTCCCTACTCTCCTTTAACCTCTCACCTCCAGAGTCTAGACAATCAACACCAGTGCCACTACCGCCAGTGCGACGCAACCTTCCGAAGGAGGAGAGGAACTCGTGGGACGAAAACGTGGCGTCGTCGCCGTACCATCCGCGGGGTTGGAAGAACGTGCTTCCTGGGCCAGGGTTGGGACTAGGTCTCGGTCTTAGCGGAAAGGACGTGAGGAATCTGAACCTGGGAGGGAACGGAGGGTTCATGCTGGGCAGGGTGTTGGTGTTTTGATGATGACGAGACGATGAAGATTACGAAACGACGACGCTCGACAAGCTTATTTTGGACGGCACGCACGGCACGAGCTCCGCATTGGCGGTAACGAATCTTGAAGACATCACGACGCTCGCTTTCGGCGACAGGATTGGCAGTAAAAATGAATTGGAAGGACGGCGGGCGGAGTGTATAATCATACCCCTATTGGACTTACCAAACATTGGATACGATTGAAACCTGAATATTGAGTAGTTATGCACCGTCGATATAGCACTCTTATAGCGCTGCCTGGCAGGTCGCGGCTATTTCCAGTATCTGCATATCATAACTTTTGTGTTGTAAGGGCTGCTGACACTCACTTGAACGATGTTGCTCAATTAATTGAGGATGCGGGGAATCCTAGTAGCCAAATTATTTCGGGGAAGACCTTCCATTATCCGGATCCAGAGTGTGACTGCGTGGTGGCCCAAAATTGGTGAAGGCGTTGTTTCAATGTTTGGCATCAAAGTAAATAACGCGTCACATTCCTCGTGATTTTCTTGTTGCGTGTGACCGTGACATCGACACAACTCCCTTCATCTGGATCGTGCTTTACCGGCTTTTCTAACTTGACATGCCTCTCACGTCAGTTCAAGCGACGGCCGCAATGGAAGTCGTGAATACAATACTGGGGATGACGACAGGACCGAAAAGACGCCCTCTTGCGGAGATGTTCTTAGAATTGGTTGACAGAACTGACTGGCCACAATACTATGAGGTCGGTCGCGGAGTCGCGGTAATTTCATTGTCATGTAATGACAGGCTTATTGGTGGCTAGGTTATTCCAGAGCCACGATGTTTGAACAATATCAAAAGTGGTATCGAGAAAGGGCGATATAGGGATGCGTCTGATATCTATACGGACATCTCTCTAGTATTCTGGAATGCTATGTTTTACAATGAGGCGGAAAGTCAAATTGCTCTGGACGCGAAGACCCTCAAGGTGCGTTGCCTATTGCTCTCGTTGGATATACAAACGGACGCGTTTCTGCAGTCTACGCTGGAGACAGAATGGAAGAAGAGATCCGTTTTGCCGCCCGCCCGAACATCGCCCCCGCCTTCCTCCGCCCAAAAACTTCACAAAGTCGAAGAAGAGGAAGAAGTTTCGGTCGACGAGACACCTTCCTCTGCGCCAACCCCTGCGCCCGCTCCCATTGCTCCAGCTCGTATCGTAACACCTGCAACGCGTTCCACACCCGTACCCGCAGCAAGCACGAGCACCAGTCACCTTGCTCATACGAAGCCGGCGACAAGCCGGCAGAAATCAGCCCAGCTTGAAACGGATATAGACATCCTGTCGGACGACGGTCAGGGGAGTAATACGTTGCCGGGCGTGATCGAGAGGGACCAGGAAAGTGAGGAGATTGTTCGACAGCTTGAGAAAGGTCTTCCGAGATGGCCTGGGTTTAATGAGGATGGATGGTCAGAAGACGTCAGCCAGGTGAGTTTGTTTGTTACCAATGTACACATACGCTAATGCTCAAGAACTGGCAGGAACGAATAGCGGACGTTGTTCATGCTATCAAGAGCTATAAGGATGTCATGTATGTGAAATTCCCTTTTCTCACACGATCCACCCACTCACGTCTTCATAGCGGCAATCGGCTGGCGGCTGCTCTCGAGGCCATACCGGAGGAAACCGCCATGCCATATGTTTCTTGTACAGTGAGAGGAACGCCTACAATTCAATGGCCGGATACTGATTGACCTGTTGACAGTCGCCTCTCTCCTTGAAATCAATAGAAGTAAGTTCGACAGTTTCGCATTGTCGGGGAGTTGTTTTTGACTGCGTCGAAGGGTCGAGCTCGTTCGCAGAGTTATCAGAATTCAAAAGAATTTGATGTGGATATGGCCCGTCTCTTTGAGAAAGCTCGTCAATGGCACAAACCGAGCACAGAACCATACGGTCGCGTTCTTCTTCTACAGGTGCGGTAACGTTTGTATTTTTCTTGACGCCTGCCAGAACTCTGAATACTTCCCAGCGTCTCTACCAAGCGCTCATGTCCTCTAGCCCCCCTCCTGGGCCGTCATATAGTTCCACCACCAACTTTGCCGCTCTACGTGCTGGTCCGGGCAACGTGAAACTTCATAGTGGCGAAGGAGATGGAGTAGTGGGCGTCACCACCCATCGAGTCTCGACCAAGGACAGAACATTTGTCGACCAGTTGCACTACAAGGGCTGGACAGTGAAGCTTGGAGATTGGGTGCACCTCAGCAACCCCGATGATCCCGCTCGGCCGATCATAGCTCAGGTGTTCAAGTGCTGGGTCTCCGACGAGCTGTAAGGATCCCCAACCCGTATGATATGATATCCTTTGACATGTCGGGTCAACAGTAGTTCCAACAAGGGTCAACCTGGCCTGACAGTTTCTTGGTATTATCGGCCAGAACAGGTTAGTTATCGATGTTTTGCCCTATCTATGACCAGACAGACTGATCGTGTTCATATCAGACTTTCCATCCAACGAATAGGATGTTCTGGGAAGGCGAAGTGTTCAAGACAGGTGAGTAAAACACTTTCAGCGTCATGTTTCCATCTAACATGTCACAAAGGCCACTTTGCCGATCATCCATTAGAGGATATCATTGAAAAAATCGCCTGTCAGTTTACAGCACGCCACATCCGCGGCCGTCCTAGACCGCCATTCTGGTATCTCGGATTTCCACTATACGTCTGCGACTCACGATACAACGATCGCGACCGAGTGTTTGTTAGGATTAAGAATTGGAACTCGTGTGTGCCGGAGGAAGTTCGGAAAAGCTCAGAGTTCATGCCAATCTATCCGTTCGAACGCACGGTTATGCCGAGTAGGCATCCGAGTCCTTTCTTGGGACGGGCAGTCAAGGGGCCAGGTGGTCTTGTAGCGACTGATACTGCCGAGGGATATGATAACCAGGGGGCACCTTCGGCGAATGGGAGAGGTCAAAGAGCGACGGGAGCTGGTAGTGGCTTTCCTGGACCAGGCAGCTCAAGAAGCTATGCCGCGACAGGCACCCAGGGCACGAACGCTGCTGCGGGCGCATCATTGTACCATTACCAACCATCTAATCTCTCACAACAGCTGCAGGTCCATGCCCCGAAGCCAGGTGGCCCCGACAGATCTGTCCTCACGGCTGCTGGTGGACTTCATGCTCTCGGCCACGGGCCGCACATCGAAAAGCTACCTGCTGAGACCGGTATGTTAATCGCCCGTCTCGCCCCTCGCCGCCGTTGCTGAACTGGTCATTGCTTATCTTCTTCTTAGCAAAATATTTCGACCGTGACCCAGAAACCAACGAGGTTCTTTGGTTCCCAGCGATGCCGGTCGATATCGCTCGGCCCACCAAACCCAAATATAGCCTGGAGTACCTTCATTTCCTCGCCGCCAAGAGGAAACGAGACAGCGCGGACCCAGAATCTGACGTCATGGACATTGAGACGATTGCTGGGGCCTCTAAGCGCGGTCGCACTGAGATCCCCCCGACGGTTACAGAGACTTTACGATCCATTATCAATGGGTCCAGTATCGAAGTTTAGGCGGTCTCTTGCATGCACCCCCCTCTGTAACCCCTGTAGCTTCGCTGGCCTTGTTGTCTCCTCTCCACCTTTGCTGCCGAGTCTTATATTTTGGAGGCGACGCGACCTCGTCATTATCACCTGTTTATCTACCTCTTCCCCGATTCATGGAGGTGCTCGATACAGATCATCGGTCCGTTTCCGAATTTCCGTTCTCAACCGGCTGGGTCGCAGTTGAGAGAGTGGGTTCAGAATGTGTTTGACAGTTTGAACCATGTGCTTCGAGAATAAGCTGGTGCCCGATACTTCTTCACCGTCTTGGAATGATTTCCTCGCGGTCCTGCTAACACAGTACGAATCTGGAGCTCAAGGGCTAGGCGCTAGCTACTGAGTCACATCCTCTGATCTCGTCTTTGTTAGGTAAAATCATCAGCCTCCCGATTTTTCTGCAGTTGCTTGCCAATGTCTGCGCTTCAAGTCCTGAATGTTGAGCGCTACATAAGCCAATTCACACCACTCTATCACGGTCCTGGAACATATATATTCGTCATCGGGCGAAAGCCCTATTCAGCGCGTTTTTCAATTGTCACCTTGCGGGAAACATTGGACGGCGGCGACAAACACAGATCCTTGAACCTTCTGCTTCTACTGTAACACAGTCGCCCACAAAGACCTACTGCCGGGAGCACCGGCATCAGCCTGCCATGCGGTCTCGTAACTTTTGTTTGCAGGTTGGGTTAGCGTCCTCAAAGCGTCCTCCAGGATTGTTCACATGCTCTCATTTTCGGTTCTCTTGGTCAGATATCTCCATATGTGTTGATGGAACACCTTTCATCTCACACTTCTGTCAATCACTTTATAATCAGCGATCGTATTCCTAGCATGCCTTTGTCCAGACTCCACCCCCTGCAAGTCCGCAACAACTTCGCTGGACCTGCCCAGGCTACTCCTTAGTGTCCACAGCAATGATCTCGGTACCCCTGTTTGCTGTGGCCTTTGCAGCAACAGCCACCGCTCATACTTCGACACTGCGCCTTACGACACGCGCCTATGGATCGACCGCAGTATGTAGGCCCGAATTCACGTGGACGGACAATTCGAAAAACGTTTCTCCGTGCGCGCTGGCTGCGAACGTTGTCGGAACGTGTGCGGGGCCTAGTGAGAACTCGATGGTTGACCAACTTCGTTATTGTCCCAGCTGATTGGTCATTGTCTATTCAGACTGGAATGTCCCAGCTTTGACGAGTCCTCTCAACGGATACGATGCCCCAGTTGCCGATGGCAATCGAAACAATACTGCCAACTTGTGTAACTGGTGAGACGCAGTCTACACCTGTCGCCCAAATGCTACTACAATGATGGTAACGCAGTTCATGGGCAGCTTACAATCTCCTTTCGGCCTGCGCGATATGTCAGGGATCGGAGGCTGGAGTGCGAAAGTGTGTTCAGCGGTATTCAGTCATAAGACGAGTTTGACAATTGTTTCATCAACATAGCTGGTCCGTATACAGGCAGAACTGCGGCGATAAATTGTCCACTACGTACGAAGCTAAAACCCCTCTCCCGGACAGTTTCGCTGACCTTCAATATGTAGGTATTTTCCTGTCGAAATCGCCCTTCCCAGTGGGCTGGCAATCCCAGCATATGCTGCTACGAATCGTGAGTAATGTTACCCGTACTTCGATATGCCTTCTCAAGTTATTTCTGTTCTTAAGCTAGCACATGGAGCGAGCAAAGGTTCAATCTACAGGAGGCAAGAGCAATTCATGATCAAGGTACATACACTTCGAAACCTGCAAAGATCTCATTGTTTTACATCGTCTCTTTAAAGGTGCCCCGGATGTAATTCAGGTCGCACTAGAACAAAAGAAGTCGTCTACACCCATTGGAGCAATTGTCGGCGGTGTAATTGGGGGAGTCACCATCGTGGCTGTCGCCGTCATCATCGTCTTCTACTTGAATCGCAAAAAGCAGCAGCGACACCCTTCGGCTGAACCCAAAGACGAATATCTCGATGGGCCCGGACACAACAGGAACATGTCTGACTTCTCGCAGAAGTCTACCGGGATTGGTCAAGGATATCAGCAGATGGACCGCAGCTATGTGACGTCCCCGGGAAGTCAGAACCAGATGAGTCCAACCAGCGGCACCCTGCACACGCACAACGGCAGCGTCAACTCCTTGTCATACTTTGGTTCCATCAATCACACCTCTGTGGCCGCGTACTCCTCTCCCGCCTCCCCGCCCCCGATTTCCCGTGTGCTCTCCCCCTCCCCACCTTCAGATCAATTCGTAGCGAGGGTAACACATGCGAACCGCGAAAATATCATAGAGCCTTTCATCCTCGGACCTTCCTATGATCGCTCGAACATGAGCCCTTCCTCTGACCGTAAACGCGCAGACGGTGCAATCATCCCTGTTTACGATTCGCCCAATTCCCTTCCGCACCACGTTTCACGGGACCCGCCTGAGCTTGGTGGTACGAGCGAAAACACGCCTTCAAGACGCCGGGTCAACCCTCCTGCGTACAGCGCGGTCGACGCATCGACTCATGCGGGTTCTCCACCTCGTAAGAGCCCGTTGCACTCCAAAAAGGGCTCGGCGGACACGGACCGCTCGTTCGAGTCAAATCTAAGTGGTGCGACCACAGTCCGACATGGTTCTCCTGTTGGCGGTGGCGTGGGTAGTATTTCGGCCATTGCTGAGGTTGTGCAGAGCTTCGGTCACGAGCAAGAGGACATGAGCGGGACCGGGGGTACGCTTGCGACGGGGCAAAGTCTCGTGATTCCGCCTAGGACTGGGGTATTCAGGCCGGTGAACAGCTAATATGCGAAGTTGCGAACTCTCTGAAGGGTCTGATCCAGACCTTGTATCCCCTGGCAGTATTTAGGTGTATGAGCCAGTATGATCGACGTTTGTGTTCTCTGTCTTAATGATGTTCAAGACGATGATCTTTTATGCCAACCTTGTTGTATTTAGTGCTTTCCTTTGCCTGAAGTCCTGTATTTCGTAGTAGATAACTTATTTGACCTGGACTCGGAGTGGATTTCGTTCTTGTTCCATAGTCCTAGTTCCGAGATCCGACATGACAGCCGATCCCGATGAAGAATAGTGTTGAAGGCGGCGCCTCTCTCTTTTCGTCTGCCATGTTGACCAGCTCTATCCCCGCGTCTCGGAATGTGATGCTCCTGATCTTTCTGGGCCTTTTTGTCTTTTTTCTCCTCCAAATAGGCTCTGTCGATTCGTACCGGCGCCTGGGCGTGGCAAGTCTTGTAGCAGGCAGGCTCATTTTCGCCTCGAAATCTCCTGAGGGTCCTACGGATACTACCTGCAGAAACGATACTTTGGGATTCGCATCGCGGATATACGTTCTCTCTCTTCCAATGCGCACCGACAGACGTAAGGACATGGAACACCTACGCAAGACTCTTGGGCTCCGATGGACCTACATGGAGGCCGTTAACGCGTCAAACCCGATGATCAGCAAGATCTTACACGCTGTCAGTCTGTTACGTGATACCTCATCACCAGGCTCTCCGTTCACCTGGCCGGACGATAACGATACGGTCTCGAACCTGCAAGACGATATCGCTTCGTGGAGTCCTGGATTCTTCTCGGCGGAGCCAGCAATACCGATAACTCAGATGAAGGTCTTGCCCTGTGCTACGCAGAACAACACCGTAACGCCCTACACGTCGGCCCTGCCAGAGTACAAGCTCCTCACCCCGGCGCGCATTGCGTGCTGGTACTCGCACGTGTCGCTCATCCATACGATCGCCAATGACCACACTCTGCGCGCCTACGACGCCGTGTTGGTGCTTGAGGACGATGTCGATATGGAGCGTGATATCCACCAACGCTTGAAGGCAGTGTGGCCTTCCCTACCCGAGGAATGGGATATCGTGTATCTCGGTGCGCATTGTCGATCTATATCTGTCGCTTTGCACGGTGGGCGACGAGACCGCTTTGATTGGGGATTCTCTTGGTGGAGTATTTTATGATTTTATTGACTCTTGCTTTCTCCCTTAGGTCACTGCTGGTCGAACGAAGGTGCCACTCCATCCCTAAAGCCGACCAACGTTTCCAGCTACCTCAACACTACGGTTGCCAAAGCCAACGCCACGCGCCACACCTTCCTCCATCCCTCCACTGCTCCGCTTTGCACGCACGCCTACGCTCTCACCCGCCTCGGCGCGCGTAGGCTCCTTCTCCACCTCCGTTACCCGCCCTTCGCGTACTCACGCTCAATTGACCGGGCGCTGGCGTGGCTGATCCAGAGTCGCAGAATCAGGAGCTTCAGTGTGGTGCCGAGCGTTGTGGTGCAGAAGAAGGTTGGGGGAAGCGATGTAATGCCTGGGAAGGGAAGTGGGTGGCGAGAGGGCTTGACTGATAGCGTGTTTGGTGTTTGAGACTTGAGCGAGCGGTATTTTGGCGGTATTTTGTGGCTCGCCGGGCAACACTTGTTACTGTAGCGATGTGGACTAAAATTACATCTGAATGCCAGCTCACACCGCGTTTTAAGCTTACGTCTCAAACCTCTCAAAGCTCATCTTGGCTTGACTTGGCTGTGGAGCACGAATCTTACCGGCTACTCACCCTGAAAACGCGTGCATCCTCGAGGCCACTCATATTTCAGACTGCTACGGCGGGAAGAATTTGTCCCGAGATCCGACTCGAGGGCCCATAGCCGATCACTCCGTTGCACCTGTCTGTCTGATTCTAGATGCGGTGGCATCTCTGTCAACTTAACCGTGTCGAGGATATAAAAATTGCTCTTGACCTTTGTTTGACCCCATTGGTTATTTCCCCTGCCCAACGGCGCTCTACTTGTCTCTGAACCTTCAAACCGCCTTTGATCCAGCCAGAAATGGCTAACAGCGAAGAGAAAGTTTCACCGCAGACTCCGGACCGAAATGCGGCTCCACGAACAACGAAGGAGCCTGGGTTTTTCTCGTGGATCGTGCCTGCGCTCAAATCGCGCCGCACCGTGAAGACATGGATTCGATGCTGTGTGGCTCTTACGGCGGCGCTTGTGCTCATGGTCTCCAACAAGACACTCGTGAACATGGGGCAGGCCGCATTCTTTGCTGCGTCAGTACAGTCAAGGTTGGGTCAGAAGAAATAGCTCATGGCTCGGAAATTAGAATCGTTGCCGTGATGTTGCCTCCCGCAATGGCGTTGTCTCTATTCCTTCTGGCCACAACGACGCTGCTCTTAGGTGAGTTCGAGATCCACGGTGGAACATACACGTTCTCATCATAGCGTTAATAGGAATGGTGACCGGATGGGCATGGGGGAATGCCGCGATGGCGGCCGCACTTGCAGTGAGGGACCAAGCACGCCTGGCAGCGCAGCAGCAACAGGCACAGGCATCGTTTGTCGCGTGTTTCTTTCCGGGTTTCGTGGCTGACAGTACAGTTTCTTCGCAGGCTTGTCCAGGGTGTCCCTACGGCCCTCCAGTTCCGGAAGTTTATCTTTGAGGGGAGGTTCCTCGATCCGAGGTACATACTCGCCTCGCTCCCAACAGCGGGAGGTTGTGCTGAATTTTTCATAAAGATCCTCGGCTGTCTATGGCGCGTTCTTTTTTGTCGGAACGTTCGCGCTCGGAACGCTGCAGGCGTTTATCCCGAAACTGGCGCTTTTCAGTATATTTGGGACCATCGTTCTCGACATTGTTCGTCTTCAAACCGTCATCTCTAACCTATGCCTTTGCTAATACATTTCGTTCCATAGGTTTGCAGCTATGGCCCACGTGAGTTGTCTTTTAAACCTCGTTGAATATGACAATAACTTGGACACCAGTATTCTTTTCACCGCAGTACACGCTTGCAAAAACCTTTCTCATACCGACTTCCTACTACGTTGCTATTGCAATCGCCACACTCGTTTTTATTTTTCCGGAATCTCTTAACCGTGTTTGGCTGTGAGTTGCCATTATGTCCAAATGCCTCATCACCAACGTAACAATACGTTTTCCAGGACTTCTTTCCAAACCAATTTTCTCGGTGTACGTTCTCCAGTCAATCCTACACTGATAATATGTTGACGAACCCGTTCAGCCCATCGAGCAAATAATATCCTACCAAAATCAGGCTCTCGAGTCCATCCCCTCCGACTCTGAAAACTGGGCCGAGCTCACTGACCTCGGATATGCTGCGCGCCGCAAGCTCGTCGCTGGTACGCAAGACCTATTGGGGCAGATTGGGCCTGTAGATCTTGAGGTCTCTGTGGGACGTCTGGGACCGGCTGATCTGAAGAGGATCAATGCTGAGATCAAGAGTCTCATGTTCCGTGTCGGGTGAGCACATCCTGTGTGCATCTCAGCGTATAATTTCTCATCGACTCACAGCGGTCTCCACGCTTTCCTGATCTTCGTGAACAACTCTAACGCTGAGCGCCAATCCGCAACATCCGGGACAGCAACCCCCGACTCAACACACAAGGCATCTCTACCTCGGACACTCGCCTCGACATGGGATCGCTACAGCGCCCTTCAACGTGCTATACGTGACCGCGAATCCAAGCACGGACATGACTTCGACGCGCTGATTCCGCTCCTTGCCACCTCCTCTGCACCTTTACGCACCTCGTGCGACGCGGCACTCCTTGCAATCAAAGATTGGGTACACGACTGCAACTCCAACCGCTGGGCCAACTTTTTCCGCCGATACAACAATGAAGACGGCAAGAAGCGCCACCAGGTGCTCGTCCAGAGCCTTGCGGATCTGCAGGCGGCCCTTGATGAATGGAGGGCAAAAGGGAGACTGGTGCTCGTCGAGCCTTTCGAGAAGTATTTCGATCCTGAGACCGGTCTTAAACTCAAACCCAAGGACGGCGAAAGCAAAAGCGAACATCAACGCATAGAGATGTTCGCCGCGCACTCGCTGTACATCTGCTTTGTCTTCTCCTACGCGCTCGACGCATTTGCGGAGCGGCTTGCCAAATTCCTCGCCATCGCCGTCGACCTCGACGAGCGCCGGCCCAAACCGCGCATTTGGGCGCCCAGTGGGTTCGGGAAGTTGGGGAGGAAGATCATGAGCCGCAGGAATGTGGATCCGCATGTTACGCCGTTGGCGACTGGGACATCGAATGATCCGACTTCTTTTGACGAGAGGGCCGGGGATGATTTGGATAGCGATGGCTATGAATCGGAGGGAGAGCAGAAGGAAAGGGACGAGGAGCTTCCGAAGGAGAACTCGTCTGCGCGTGAGTCGCTGTCTCTTCCGTGGCCATTTACCCGATCCCTGATTCTTGTACACTTGGAACAGGCAAAAATCCCGACGCTCTCCCGCCCACCACAGCCATTGGCCGCTTCTTCCGCGTCCTCGGCAATATCTTCAGGTTCTTCAAGTCACCTGAGGGCATCTTTGGTCTGAGGCACGCCGTCGTGTCCCTGGCACTGTGGGTACCCTCTGTCTGTTCGTCTACGGCGTGGTTTTATTATGGGAACCGTGGCCTGTGGGCCTTGATCATGGCGCAGACTGGGCTAGCGGTGTACGCTGGCGATCAGGTGAGTCATTGTTGAGTACTCCTGTTATGGATGGCTGATGTGCATGACATATAAGATCGCAGGCTTCGTCGTGCGCATCACTGGCACAATTTTTGGGTTGCTCAGTTCGTGCTCCACACTCTTTATAGGTCATTGCAGAGCTAAAATTGTGCGTAGTTGGTATGGCAGTTTGGTACATCGGAGCCGGAAATGGTCATGGTAATCCCTACGGCATCGTCATCGCCACTGTTAGTCCCCAGTCTATGCTTCTTTCCTTGGAAGTCAACTCACAAGGCCATAGACGGCATTCACCGCACCGTTCATCCTGGGAAGGCTTGCTGCACCACCTCAACAGATGATGCTCTGGGTTATGATCGCCATGACTATCGTCTTCATCATCGGCTACAGCTGGATTGACACCCACTTGCCTGTTCTCGTCAGCTCCGGCGTTGGTGTAGAATTGGGGTGGAAACGAGCGTAAGCACCGCCGTTTCTCGTGGTCGAACATTGGAACCATTGAGCTGATCACAGATTTATAGACTGCTTGTTATCATCGGCTTCACTGCTGGCGTACGTTTCTCCCCAATACGTTCATGGCAATTTACTGACAGGGTCACCCTAGTTCATTGTGATGATGTTCCCCCGGCCGACCTCATCCCGCACCCTTGTCCGCCAAACCCTTGCTGCCACCACTGGCGAGCTCGGCCACATCCTTGCCGTCGAAGTCGAGGCTCTCCTCGCGGAAGAGGCGCGTGCGCGAGCGGGGTATCACGAGAAAGTCGCTTTCGTGGGTGAGACATCTGACCAAAAGGCATCCCTCAAGGAGCAGCGGGTCCGAAAGATCGCACAGAAGGTCCTGGTGCTTGCAGTGAGTTATGTCTTTGCAATATTTTCAGTCGATCTCCTGACGCATTGTCTTCTAGGCTCGCTTACAGGAGCTTACTCCGTCATTGACAACTGCACGGTTCGAGCCCCAGCTACAGTGCGCCTTCCAACACCTTTCAATTGCTTTTGGTTCCGCTCATGCATATTTCTAGGGGGAAATGGCCACATGCGAAGTACGCGGCTCTCTATACGACTCAGTAAGTCACCGGTGTGCTCTAAGGTAATTTATATGCTGACGAGCACGGACAGAATTAAGCTCCTCTCCGCGCTTACGCTCTTTACTGGGGCATTCACCCAACTGGATACCAAGTGGTGCAGTATTCTCGTTCATCAGGTACATATTTTGAAATAATGAATTTTTCCGGACGCGTCGAACTAACAACTTTCTTTAACCAAGACGCCTTTCCTCAACCCGAATCTGGTGTGTTTGAAGCCCTAATACCGTCAATCGTCACCTCATCGCTCATTGCCTATGGTCACTGTAGCTCTCCGACATATTTTCAAACATCGCCATTCTTTCGTACGCATTAGCCGGCGCACATGCTCTTCCCCCCTCTCTCCCCAGATTACGCGACCGCGTTGTCTACCATAATGTTCTGGATATACCCACCCCACGCAAGTTCAATACCTCTGCCGATGAGGACACTTCCGACGTCGAATCCGATGCCAATGCCGAGCTTGACTTCGTGGCAGACAAGGTCGACGGAACCAGTATCGGCTTTGAAGAAATTTCGTTAGGTATCCTCAAGGTAAGTAACAGGGGTTGACGCTTCTGCCAGTACTCATTGAGATCCAGGATGGACAGTTACCCGCGCATGCTACTGGTTAGTTTCCTCTGGATATTCTCAGCGGCCGTCGAGGATACTGACAGATCGTTCCGGCAGCTTTGGTGGCGCTTTCAAACATCATATCTGTAAGTCAATTGATCCAAGCCTTGGTTGCTCGGCGTATTGATATAATGTTCTCAAACAGTTGGTCGACAAGATGACCGCCATTGTTCGCGATTTGTGTGGCGAGATGACGTTCCAGGGCTTTGCTGAATTCCAAAGAGACTTTTTGGGAAGGGAGGAGAAGGCCATTGGGACCGGGTTCTCTAGTAAAATGGGACAGCGATAATCACTTCCTTGGTAATACCCCACTTTTTGGATGGATTTCCATCTAATTTACAATACCTAGTCCGAACGAATGTGTCGTTCAGTAGATCCTATAATTACTGTACCTGCGTCGAGCTCATCTCTGTTAATTATTTATGTCTGGGTTATGTAGATTTCCGCCTCAGATAGCGCCTCTCAATCAAAACTCGAGATGTGACTCCGGCCACAATCCACGTTTTTGCCGTTGTCGATACCATAGCACCTCTTGTATCATAAGTGGCGCGCTTGGCGCTAGTAAAAGCTATGAGCTCCCATGTAGCCATGCCTCGCGGAGTTTCAACGTTTCAACGCTCGCCAGAAATCAAATTGGCAATGATGGGGGTGCAATCCCACTGAGTCCCTGACTCACCGGGAGGGCCTGACGCTCATGCGGCTCATCCTATCTTTTGTGATCATTCATCCCTCTCACACTGCATCTGCTGACAGAGCGGAATAGCCACCATTATCGACATGGATTTCATCCGACACGATGAGCATAGCAGGCACTTTGAGGAGTCTATTGTGGAAACATCAATCGTGGACCACGGCACCTGGCGCAGACCTCTTGCTCCCCATGAAGAACTTCCGACTGAGCTGCTCATCGAGATCTTTACTCTGGCATCCCCGGCCGAAACGATCGCTTACCCGCCAAACCTACAGCTTGACATGCCGTGGGTTCTAGGACGGGTGTGCTCTCGATGGAGGCAAATATCCCACAGCACGCCTAGCCTGTGGGGAAGACTTGACTGCATCAAGAGAGGCTCTCAAAACGAGACATGGCAGTTCGTCCTCACCCACGCCATTCTTCCAGACCATATCTTCTTTGTGTTCCGCTTTACCACTGGTTACGGTGAGATTCTTGAGAAGGATTTCGAGCGTTGCGGCATTGCCTGACCAACCACCGCGTGTCCAAACCGTGTCCAAACCACAGATAGGGCTGAGAACGCCGAGTTCGAGCTCACCGTTGCGGCATTATCTGACCACCAATTCCTACGGCGAATCCAATCACTCGAGCTGGATCTTAATATGGCAACATTCAACGAACTATGGCAAATTATTCGGCCGGAAGACTTCGTACTGCTTCAAACACTCAAACTTGGGGTTCATGATGTCTATGAATTTCAAAACCCGCTGTCGTTTTCCGATGAGGTTTTCGAATTGCGTAAACGGTGGAAGGTGTCCTCACCTTTCCGCATGGCGTTTAACCTTCGAGAAATCAAAACAAATGGATCCGCCCAGTGGGTCGGCACCTTCCTAGGTGCTCAATTTCCTTGGAACCAGATCACCATTCTGGACATCAACGTAGCCCATAACGATTCCAAACAGTTGCATCTTTTGCAGAAATGCGCCTCTCTCCAGACCGTTACAATCCGTTTCGATCTCGACATCGGCACAACCGAAATTACCATACCACCGCATCTGCACTCTCTCACAGTATACTGCGATCTTCGAGACGGCCACAACCTGTACACCATTTTGAAGAAATGTCCCCTCCTAACCGACCTCCGTGTATATAGCTGCGCTTACTACAAGCCCAGACAGAAACCCCATGATAAACTTTTCTTGCCGCGCCTCTCGCGCATCGATGTAACCTATACCACCGGGGATTGGTTATTCGGGCGCCTCTTTCAAGTACCCTCACTGGAAGAGCTATCCCTTAACTCGGTCAACGCTCACCAGACGTTATCTACGTCACGGTACAGCGTGTTTCACATCCGGGACATGGTGGTGGCATCCAAATGCGCACTCACCTCGTTCAAGCATGAACTGTTGCAGCCATACGTCGTCAATGGCATGCTCGAGCTCCTTGAAGCTACTCCCACGCTCACATACCTACACATCAGGTCAGTGCTGCCGGCCAAGACTGTGGACGGCATTGCGTGCGGGACTACGCTACCTCGCCTGAAGTCTCTCAGATGCTTAATGAACCATCCCCGAGAGGTCGAGCACATGGTGAAGGGGCGCTTGGAGTGGGAGGTGGCGACGCGCGGGCGTGTGGACCTGAGAAATGTCAGGGTGGGGACATTGCATGACGAACAGGAGGCGACGGTGACAGTGGCCGAGCTGAAGAGATTGGAAGAAAAATACGACGGTGTGCACCTGATGATAAAAGCATCTATACTTAGCAGCCCTATAACAGACTCAGAGTCGGAGTAGGAATCCAAAGTACATACGATCCAAAGTCCAAATAACATCCGCCATATCCCCCGCCCATACGCTATGAGATAGATAGAATTAGGTAGAAATAGGAATAGACATGAAAGACGCGTCGCTACAGGGGCACCATGACGAACCCAAACGCCCTGTCCGCCTTGGCTCCACCCAGCGCACCAGTGATCCTGTGTCTCGCGCGCGTCATCATCGCGTGCGTCGACCGCGTGGGAGGCACCCATTCTGCCAGCAGGTCAGTCAGGATGCGTGGACGGCAAAGAAGGCGATGAATGAAAGTAGAAGAACAAAACGGGGCGCGCTTATTCCTCACGGTTTTCCCTCGGGCTCTCTACGGCTGAGACTAGCCCTCTCCATCTTGGAGATGTCTGTGATTTTTGCTCAACTTCACGCCATCTGAGACGCCCCCACCGCCTACTGACTTCTGCCAGCAGGTTAGAGGCTCGCGTACGTACCTGGTAGAATCGGCCCAAACGCAGGCCCGAACACCGCCTTGGCGCCATCCGCGAGGTCTACCTCCGTCGTCGCTGCCGCTTTAGTAGTACCAGGAGTACCACCAGTAGCGTCCACGTCTGCAGGATCTAAACAAGGCGATCAGTCACCTGGGGCGGGGAATGTGAAAAGAGCGCCGCTAGCTCACCCTCACCCTGGCGAGACTTGCCTCGACTGCCATCCAGCATCCCCATCCCCGAAACCGCAGAATCCTGCCTCCGCCGCCGGCGCCTCTCCCCCGCAGCCCGGCGCTTGAGCTGCGCCTTCACTCCTGCGGCGAGTATCTCCCTAGGCGCGGCGATGAGCGAGTCACCAAGGCGACGGCGGCGGGCGGCCGCGCCGCTGCGGTTGCGCCGCAGCTGTGCTTTCAGGCCGTTGGCGAGGACGGCTGTTCATTCATTCGGGGGTGCAGTGGAGTTAGGGTTTGATCATATATATATTGGCAAGCAGAGGAGGAGGAGGAGAAGAAGAAGAAACACGGGGACGGGGGCAAGGAGGAAAGCGAAGCAAAAGGAGGGAAGGAAGCGAAGATGAAACACAAGGACGGCGGGCACAGACGTACCTTGGACGTCCGAATTGTCCTGTAGGTGCAGCGGCAGCGGGACCGACACGTTCAAGCGAGACTTGCTGAACTTGGGCGTGGACGTGAGCGCGTATGCGGTAGCCTTCTTCGGCGACTTCCCCTGTGCGGCGAGCAAGGCCAGCTTGTCCCTGCGGCTGCGCGTGCTCGCGCGCAGGAAGTTCAGCGTCTTCTGGCGGAGGCTGAGGTGTGCAAGGGCGTGCCCACGCGCGGTGGATTTCGATTTCCAAGGGCTTTGGGTGGCGGCATGGGGGTCGGCGACGAGGTGCACTGGGGTTGGTGCTGGGGTTGGTGCTGAGGTCGGAGAAGCATGCGTGGTGGGATTGCGTGTGGGCGCCACGTCTGAGGCTAGGTCCACATCCAGGTCGACTAGGTCACCACTATGGCTGCTGCCATCACGATCAAAATCGACTGCCTCGTCGAGGTCGAAGGAGTCTGAGTCGGGGGACCACCGGGAGGTCAAGATTCGGGTAGGTGCAGCGTGTGTGGCGGGGGTGGTGGCCCGGGGCGGAAGGGGTGGCAGCCGCGCGCGGGATGATGCTATATCACCGGGGTCGAACAAGGGACTGGAGGTGTAGGCGGAAGGCATTGTGCTGCTGGCAGGGGTACTATACTTGTTACCTGCGACGAGGAAAAGCACGCAGATAGCAGCGCGAAAGCGGCGGACGAATGGAAGGAAAGAAACAGACACTGAGCCGGCGGCTGGCGGCTGGCGGTGAGAGGTCACTTTGAATTGGAAGCTGCTTCTTTCAAGGTGGTGTCTGGCGGCTGACAAAAATAAAAATAAATTAAAGGAAGGAAAAAAAGAGGACGTTTGCGGGCGGAAGCAACCCTGGAGACGACAGCACGAATTTGGCTCGACTTGAAAGCCAGGTATATATGGATAAGTCTTCAAAAGCGCGGGTACGAAGAGACAGCCGAACGATGAGATCGATGCGCAGCTTGGATAGCAGGAAAGTTCATACTATCGGTGAAGTCCCCGTCTCACGTATCGCTGCCCCCCAAGACCCCCCACACCCTCCTCCTCACCTCCCTCGCAGCCCTTCTCCTCTCCCCCTTCGCGCCTGCCTCCCGCCTCTCCCCAACGCCGACCTCCTCCGCCCCCAGCACCCCCCGATTCTCCACCGCACGCCGCGCAAGGTACGGCATCACCTCCGCCAACGCGCCATACGGCACGTACTTGAGCACCAGCGGCCCCGACCCCGCCGTGCGCGCAACGAGGTGCGCAGTAAGGTCGTCGCACATCCCGTACAGCTGCGCGAGCGCCACGCGCGCAGCCACAGGCTCTGGGACCTCGATTCGGGGGTGCGGATGCGGGCCTGCGGACGAGGACGAGGTGGAGGCCAGCCCGAGCCGGACGAGCTCCCCCAGCACGCGGTCGCAGCTGTGCCAGTTGTGCGTGCCGAAGAGGACGCCGACGCGTGCGGGGGAGCTCGAGGCGGCGGGAGACCCGGGAGACGTGGCGCCCAGATCGTCGGCAACGGCCTCGAGCACGAGCCGCGCGCACGCGTCGTAGCACGCGTCTGTCGCGGGTTTGGTGGCGTGCACGGGCGGGAGCACGTCGGGGGATATCGAGTGGCTGCCTGTGCCCGCGCCGCCGTGCGCAGCGACCTCGTACGCGTGGTACGCGCCCCGCACGAGCTTGACCCCGAGCGCGTACCCGCCCTCCCGCGCGTCGTGCAGGTCGCGCGCGAGCTGCAGGGGCGTGCGCCGGAGGTACGCTTGGTAGGTGCCGTATACCAGGGGTTGTATGTGCCCGTGCCCGTGCCCGTCCGGAGAGCGATTGAACTCGCGCATCAGCCCCGCGACGAGCGCGTCGATGGCCGGCTGGTACCAGCTGTACTCTGCGTCGATGATGACACGGACGCCGCGCACGCGTGCGTGGGCACAGATGTGCCGCAAGTCGGCGTAGAGCGCGGACAGCGCTGCGAGGTCGGTGGGGGTGAGGGTGTTGGCGTGGAGTATGGTTTGGATTGGGGTGGTGGTGGAGTGGTTGAATGCGTGTGAGGCGGTGAGAGGTGTTAGGGAGGTGGGGGACAGCACGTCAAGGTCGGCGGGGTGTGCACTGCCAGGGAAGGGGATGGGGTCTTCGGGGGATGGGGTTGAGGTTGATGCGTGGGCGAGGGAGGAATATGGCGCGGGGCGCGTGGCGAGGAGGTGCGCGGAGAGGCGCGCGAGGGCGTGTGCGTCGGGTAGGAGGGCGCTCTGCGGGGGATGTCGGAATGAGCATCGAATACCGGGGCAGAACGCGGGAAACAAAGAGATGAAGGAAAAAGGGGTAACGTTGAATGTCGTGAACTCACATCAAATGTGGGACGAAAACGAAAAGGGAAAGGAAAAGGAAAAGGCACTTGGCTTGCAAAATAAAAAAGTGCCCCAAGTGTTCCAACGACCGCGCGGGTACACTCGGAGAGTCGCCCTAGGCGGGTCGTGTGTGTAATGTATTTCCTCCGTTGGCATCGGAAGTTCGAAACAACGTTAAGTGAGGCTGACCTCCTCCCTGCGTCTATCAGGCGAGTCGCAGACAATTATGTCGTCGGTTGGCGAGCTACACCAAAAGTCCCACCAGCGAAGAAAAGGGGGCCGGGCGGGCAGGCGGGCGGGCAAAAAAGCAGAACAACAAAGAAAGAAAGAAAAAAGAATGAAACAAAGAATCTGTGACAACGTACCAGCTTGATAGCAACCCACGTCTTGCGCCCCTCCTTGGTCTTGCGCGCGTCCTCGAAATCTGCCGCGACGTCGATGCAGCGCCGCATCTCGTCCACGATGCGTTTGTGCGGGGTGGGGCTGCTGTGTGTGCGCGCGCCCATGGCCTCCTTTTCGTCGACCTCGACCGAGTACGCGAGCAGCGCGCCCTTGTTTGCTGCGCGGAGCTTGTGGAGCAAAGGGAGTGTGTCTTGGGCGGTGTCGCCGCCTACGAACTGCAGTGCAAGGTAAAAGGTAAAAGGTAAAAGTCAGTTCGGCGAGATCATGGATGCAGCCCCGGGTGAAGAGAGGAAAGATCATCGTCTGCACGAATCCACACCAAAGCTCTACACTGAGCACGTACAAACGAAAGAACATCGTCCGCACGAACCAGCACGAATGCATGTACATGCACAAGCACCCCGACCCACAACTCCCCCACACATTGATGATGTACACACGAATTCTGCACACACCTGCTCGAAAAACGTAGCGCGGACAAACGCTTGTGCGAGCCAGCGCACACCTGGCATCGTCGCCAGGTCCAGCAGCCACGGGGCGTTATCGACGAGCGCCGGGATGGAACACATGCTGTACACGGCATAGGTGCGTATGAGAGCGGCCAGCGGGAGGTCAAGGGGCTCGTCTGGGACAGCGGAGGGCGCAGAGTCGAGGTGGATGGTGTAGCATACGGGTGCGAGGCCGAGAAGGAGGAGGGCTGGCAGCAGGCGGCGGCGGGGGAAGGAGGTGGGGGTGGGGATGGTGGCGAGGCTACGGGTGCGGCATTGAAGTGGGCTTGTTGGGCGAATTGAACGTATGCGGGCAAGGACGAGTGGTCTCAGCAGCATCGAACGATGAGGAGAAGATAAGCAGATGTCATAGAATTTATAGTACGCATGGCGCACGGATCTTGCTAGCGAGTAAACAGAATTAGCATCGATACGTTTGGCCAGCGCGCCCACTCTTGTATGGACTGTATTTGCAAGTTCCGCGCATTCCGGCGTTGAATTCCCAATCGTGACGGAAAGCAGCGGAAAGTCCGCCCCGTCCAGGCTTAGAGCGCTTCATAAGCTCTCAAAATGCGAGATACTACATAATAAATGGTCAGGATCACGCCAGGATGGAATTGTCGTCGACGACCTCATGGCCTGGCCAACGCTCACTCTCGAGAAGTAGTACTAGTTGTCACAAATGAATCCGAAAGTTACGACATGGATGACCTGCGTCACCGAACGGGGCCCAGGGATCCACACGCACATATAGTCGACGTCTCTAATTGCTATGCAAATTGGAGGTACATGTGGAGGACCAGATCATAATTGAAAATCGTTGCGAGTCAACGGACACGGAGCGGAATCTCGGATACTCAGATGTCGTTCCGGCCCGACTCGGAGATAATCCACTTATCGGCCAACCACAATGGCAAAACGCAAGCAGAGCGACGTCGCGACGCGCACGCCCGGCGCTGCGTCCGACGACGACGACTCGGGCTCCGACGTCGTGAGTCCCGTTGCCAACGCCGCCCACACCCCGCTGACCCCGCCAGTCCCTCATCGATGTCGATTTTGACTTTTTCGACCCAAACCCCAGCGTCGACTACCACGCCATCAAGCGCCTGCTCGTCCAGCTCTTCCAGCGCGACGCCGACCTCCTCCACCTCACCGAGCTGACCGAGCTCGTCCTCGCCCAGCCCACCGTCGGCACCACCATCAAGACCGACGGCATCGAGAGCGATCCATACGCCCTGCTCACCGTGCTCAACATGCACGTCCACCATGTCCGTCCGTGTTTCCGTCGTGTCTTTTGTTCAACTTCCTGCTCACCGCACCCAGGAGCACCCCGCCATCAAAGCCCTCGCCCAATACTTCCTCACAAAAACATCCCCGTCGCCCGACTTCCACGGCGCGCTCACCCACCTCTTCTCACAGCCGGATGCCCATGTCGGCCTCGTCCTCAGCGAGCGCCTCATCAACATGCCCGTCCAGGTCGTGCCCCCGATGTACAACATGCTCGTCAAGGAGCTGGGCTGGGCCAACGACGACGTGCGTGGGCTGTGCTGTGCTGTGTCCTCCTCGATTCTCTGACTATAACTGACCAAATTCCACAGGGAGAGCCATACAGATTCACGCACTACCTCTTCGTCTCCCGCACCTATCACCTCTCGCCCGACGAAGAGTCCGCCCTCATCAACGCCGCCCCGCCCCATCGGCGCACGTCCACCAAAAAATCGAGGACACACGAGACGCGGCAGGAGGGCGAGCGCCCGAGCGACGGCGTGTACTCGTTCCATGCGGAGGACGAGGTGATACGCGCGGTGAGTGCGCGGTTCAGTTGTTTTTCATTCCTGTCCTTGTTCCTTCGTCGTGGCCTTCGTGGCCTTGCGTATCCTTTTCTCATGCGTGTTCATATTCATATTCAACGCACAGGCGGCCTCGCATACCCTCGACTACGCCTTCACCACGCCCTCGCCCTCTTCCTCCCCGGACGAGCCACGACCAAAAGACGCCTTCGGCCTCGACACGCGCGGCCGTGTCATGCTCGTCCCCGCGGACCGCTTCGCGGCGCTCGTACAGCGGCTGGGGGAGGTGTATTCTGCGATTTGAGCCAATGGATGCGGTGCGATGCGCTGGGTTGCGGCGGTTAGGGTGTCTTCGGGAGGGTGGCATGCGTGCGCGTGCGTGTGGGGGTGGGAGGGAGCTCAGCTCCACAGGCAATGTGGCGTTGTCGTAGGGTATTATCTGAGGTCGCCCATACGCAGTACTCGGTGCTCACACAGCAAACGCAGCAATGAATTGACATGGAACTACTATGATAGGGCCCCGGGGCTCGCAACACATCAATATCGATGGGTCAGTGGTGTGTGGTGTGGAATGGAGGTTGGCAGCTGGGGGCGCCCAATCGGTTGTGTGGAGATGGGTATAGTCTGCTGACTTGAACTATGGCGACGACCTACATGGAGCTGAAGCCCTTGACGCACGAGTCCTGGACGCGTGGACGCGTAGATGGTGCAATGTTCAAGGAGGGTTGACGTCTGCCTGCACGCCGGCTGCTCAGTGGCTTGCTGAGGGAATATCGTCAGATAGGCGCTGACGAGTCGATAAGGGATCGGTCAGGCCTCGTCCAAGCAACCACTCGAACGTGATATTCAACTTAGTGGGATGGATAAGTTCAAGCCGGGCATTGCGACAGTAACACCATTTGTAGTCTTGCCACCATATGACCGTCGGCTCCGAGCTAATTATCCCGCTGAAGGGGAGCTCTGATGGGGATCCTATTAGTATACGGCCACTGGCAGCTGAATGTTCTCGGAGGTCTATTAATAATAATTATCAGGCGGCCCGACGACATGTGCTCCGGTCCGGAGGTTCCGGTGACAAACCACCTTGAAAAGTACTGATCCGCGATGGCTTGTACTGAACCTTCCGCTTGCCAGTTTTCGATTTGTGGAGAGAGAGCTCAGAGGAGACGGAGTACTGATTGGAATGAATGCAGGGCATCACACGACTACTCCACGGGTAAACAAACGGCGTCAAATCGCTGGAGTTCGCGTGTTGTGCAATGTCGCGTTTGCCAAACGCTCCGGTACTGTGGCCACGCGCGCGTCGACCTGACGCGTCATCGCCAGCTTCCTCATCCCCCGCAGGCGATATCAGCTCAACCGTCCAGGACGGACACCAGGACGCGTTTGTTTTCGTCGCCGGCCGCGTGATGCTCGTCCGGACTCCACATTTTCCGGGAGAGACATGGGACCTCGACGTGCCAGTGATGTGGCCAAATGGACCTCGAGTTGATGTGGCCAAATGTTTTTAATTGTCTGTGTATCTCTTGTCCTGCCAGTGGGGATGTTCTGAATGTATAAAACTGAGGCGATGTTGCCTCTCGGCCACACAACTTCCTCACCATGAAGCTCAAGTTCTCTCTTGCCACTTTCGCGTCTGTGCTTGGGGCTTTGACTTGGATTGACACGGCGCACGCCTGGTTCCGCGTGCCCTGCACCCTCCCTCTCGTGCATGGTATGCCACGCATGTGCTGCCTCGCCGCCACGGCCCACTGATTGAGCTAAATTGTTTGTAGACCGCGTCGACCCGATCAGCAGCTCCCAGTCGAACCCCTCCAACCACGTCCACGTACGTTGTTCAGCCGTCGCTTGGGATGTTTTTTTGACACTGTTCTGTACATAGACCGTTCACGGAGCTAGCAGTAGGCACCCTGTTATTCAGCCTGTGGATACGTAGGCTTACGAACGCCCCGTCGCAGACTTTGCCCGCGACAGCACTTTTGATTCGCTGCGCGCCTCCAGGTGCACATCGTGCACCGTCAAGAATGTAAGTGCCTGTTTGATCGAGGGAATCAGGCCCGTCCACTCACATTGCGCCTCCAGGACATGTCCAACTATTGTAATCATCCTCCACCACCTTCGAAACAGCTCGTACTCACCAACCGAACGGCGCAGGGTTCCCCAAGCTCTACTTCCAGGACCCCAAGACCAAGAAGTTTGAGAATGTTCCCAACGGAGGCACGTAGTCCCTGTAACGCTCACGCTCACGACTGACAGTCCCCCAGGCCTCCTCGTGTACTACCAGAATCGCGGAGAGGATGCCGCGAGGAACGGAGGCAAGGGCATCAAAGCCTTCCCCGCTGGCTTCCGGATGCTCAGTGGCAACGCGCGCTCTCGTTCCAAGAAGTATGATATCCCTATTTTTCATCCGGTGACGGCCACCTGGCCTGATCATTGTCAGGTACCCCGTGGGGCAAGGAAGTCAGGAAGAGCTGCGCGAGCGCGCTAATCACTGGGAGTGCCTCCGCTACACAGCGAACCAACCGGGTTATGGCAACTCCAAAGGCGAGGGCTTCCCGTGGACCGATTGTGAGGCTGGTGAGTTGCATCTCTCGACTGACTGGCTTTGAGCGATTGACGCCGCCCATGCGATCTGCAGGATTCAATGCGCGGATCCACATGCCCGGTATGTGCTGTCACACCGTACACACTGGTTTTCCTGTTGAAGGGAAGCTCACTCGTTGGTATAGCCTGCTGGGACGGCAAGAATCTCGATTCTCCTGACCACACGTCCCACGTTGCCTATCTCTCGATGATCGATAATGGCAAATGCCCCCCCACCCACCCCGTCACCCTCTTGAAGATACTCTACGAAGTCAGCTTCCGAGTCCTTCCGGCCGTGTCTTATTATTCTGACTTTCCTTCCGCAGGTCACTTGGGATGTCACCAAGTTCAAGGCTAGGTGGAACCCCAGTGTGGACAAGTGGCCTTTCGTGTGGTCTACAGGGTATGATCCTTAGATTTCCTTACTTTTTTGCACCCTCTTACAACCCTCGACAGCGACCCCACTGGCTACTCGTGGCACGGAGACTTCCAGAACGGCTGGGATGTCAATGCCCTCCAGAATGCTATCGACAAGTGCGACAACCCCAACGACCAAACCGGAAATGGCGAGCTCTTCTTGCGTTTTCCCCCCAAAAAGGCGTGGCTGATTGTATTTTATGGTCGTAGGTATCACCGAGGCCTGCCCTTTCTTCACCATGCAATCCGCCGCTGTCGCAAACCAGTGCAGAGCCAGCCCTGCCGTCAAAGAGCAGGTCGACGGCGTCCTGAACCGGCTCCCTGGGTGAGGTTTTTTTTTTTGCCAGAGTATCTTGGGCCCTAATTAATATCGCCACAGGTGCAACCCGATTCAGGCCGGCCCTGGTGATGCTACGTTGTACAATGCTTCCAACTGCCCTATCTAGAGCTCGTCGATCGAATAGTTGGCTACGTCTTCCTTTACTATGATGCCCGTTGATGATCTTGTGTATGCTTTTTGTGTGAACCTATATATTCCTGTGGTACTATGTCCTCTTGAATCGATTGTGGCTTCGATTTTCTCGCAAAGTGCCTTGCTATATCCTCATGTATTTGATTGACGATTGGCTATCTACGTAGCCATCCGCCTGAAGTTACTCGGATCGGCGGCCGCGGGCGCGTCAAGTGCGCGTGATGAAACGAGTCACGTGCCAATACAAAGTAATAAGGTAGGGGACGTCCATATTCCGCCAACGTCACGTGCAGAGTGTGACATGTCCAAATGCGTCAAGCTCCCCTTCAACGCGAGCCCAAACGCGACGAA
>JABCKJ010000197.1:0-39515 GCA_018850815.1 Asterophora lycoperdoides
GATCGGAGAGCACGACTGCTGTCGGGATCAGAGAAATTCTCACGACGACGCACCATATACGGATGGGCACGAGACTAGCACATCGTGGTTGTCCACATGCAAATTAATTACCCCAGGTCATCTATATCACACTGTTTCTTTATTATCCAAGTTAGGAATAAATGGTGCTGGTATCGAAAATCTTGCCTGATAATGAGTGACTTTGGGCATTGTCATGAGAGGCTTGGTTGGATTGGTCTCAATGCATTTCAACACTGATCTTTGATACATTCGGTAGTACAACGGTGAGAAGTTTTGTACAATCAAGGTATACCGGACACTGCTCTAATTTGCAAGCGCTGATGACTGAACTTCAGGAAGTTGCCCAGCATCCCGGAACTGCTCTAGTGCCTTCCAAGCTGCCCCCGACGTGATACTCTCCAATGCCAACGCACTCCCATGCTTGAAGTCCTTCGCCAGCCCGGCCACGACAAGCAGAGCAGACGCATTGATCAATACGAAGTCGAGGACTGGCGTCAAGTCCTTCGGAATGTCCTTCCCCACCGAGAGCAGCCGCCTGAACGTCTCTGCGTTCTCCTGCGCACTACCGCCGCCAACGGCAGTGAGCGGGTGCACCTCCAATCCAAAGTCATCGGGGTGGAGTACCCTCTCCGTGATCTGTCCGTCTTTCAGTTCCCAAGCCCACGTCGCACCAGCACAGCTGATCTCGTCGAGACGTTCGCATCCGGACACAACAAGCGCACGCTCAACGCCGCCGTCGCGAAGCGACTGGGCGAATGTCGGGCCGATCTCGCGCTCGACTACACCGAGCACCATCCCGCGCGGTGAGGCGGGATTGATCAGCGGCCCGAGGACGTTGAACATCGTGCGGAAGGGGAGGGATTTTCGGTATGGCGCAATCAAGGCTAGCGCAGGGTGATAGTGAGGCGCTAGGATGAAGTTGAACGGCACGCGGGGAATGGGGGTAGTGCTTCCCGGTGCTGGGGCGGTGAATTTGACGCCTAAGGACTCCAGGAAATCGGCAGACCCGGACGAAGACGTCGCTGCACGGCTGCCGTGCTATGAGAAATAGAAGATGATCAGTCATGGATAAAATTACAGAGGAGGCCGCTATGAGCAGCGCACCTTGATAACGCGGGCGCCTGCGCCTGCCGCCACGATAGCGGCTGCTGTACTGACGTTGAACAGATTGTAGCCATCTCCTCCCGTTCCAACGATGTCGACGATAAAGTCATTCTCGGCATCCAGGACATCGGCCTTGAGCGCTCTCTCCCGCAATACCTGGGCCGCCGCAGCGAGCGACTCTGGCCTCCGCTCGACACGATGTATATGTAGTGCAGTCAAGAAAGCGCCGATCTGAGACGGTTGAAGGATATCCGGGGTGAACAGGTGATGAAGGGCCGCCTTCAGGTCATCCGCGGTGAAATACTCTGGTGTCTGCACCAGCCTGTTCAACAGCGGCTTGAAAGAGTCGGAGGTGTACTCTGCCATGAGGATGGGAGGCAGTGGGACCAGCGTACGTCAAGTGTAGTCCGCTTTTAAAGAGCTGCAGGGGAGAGGTAATGAAAAGTCCAACTTGACAGACGGAATAGAATTGCTCACCATATGATCACGTTTTGCCAATATTACCACTGACTCATTCCGAGATCATACCGTTCGGCGTGTCGACGCGACACGCCATGGGACGAAATCAAGTCTGCGACCACCAACATGTCCTCCTACATTTTATCCTGTGTAAACGGGTGGTTGTGGAAGAAAGTTAGAATATCAATATCATGGGGATGATCTGAATCTTCATGAATGTCATTTCGGTAATACGATAAGCTCCGGAATCGCCACCCCTGTCTGTACTAGGTTGCCACGACCCCTCCTCGTCCTTCCTCCCCTCGTTCAGCGTCACTGCGTCAGCGACCCACGGAATGCTTGTGGCCTTCGGTCAACGGTTCTATGTGCTGTATGGCCTATGTCGAACTTCGATAACTTGGGGCTCTGCACTGGACCGGACTTGACTTTTTAATCAAGGCTGGTTGTCCCATCTCGTTCTCGACCTTGGCAACTTGCGATTGACGTGCAGATACAATTTGTCTATGTACGGCAACGATGTAGTCTGGTTCACGGCATGATATTTAGCATGGTCCTGTACTACTTATAGGTCGGGCGGGTCCACTATTTGCCTTGCTCTAGTACGTCCACCCCGAATCTGACACAGAAAACACAGTGACACTGCTGGTATAATCTCCAGAAATCTCCTCGCCCTCCAGGCTGAGTTCCAGACCCCTATCGATTCAGGGTTCAGATGTTCCTTGGTGTCATCCATCATTCCGTCTACGCACTGCATCGGTACCAACGCAGACTTGGCATTCTTAAAATCCGGTGATATCATCTCCGGTGCATGTCTCTGTGTTTGACCTTCCCATAGTAATTTAAGAACACAAAAATCGATGATTGCGACACATAGCGCCTTCTCACCAACTCCACCGTACAGCATGTACGTCCATTGCATGATTCTGCCACAATAGCTGACCTTTTCCATCACCACAGGAGGGTACAGAACCTGATACCGCGCAGAAGGCGGACTCCAGTGACAGCCATGAAGAATCTGTCGATTTCTCTTCCTGGAACAGGCTACAAAGTAGCGAAGCCAGGGCCAGTTCCATCCATAGGTCCTGCAATACCTTCTGAACTCTACAGGAATATTATCGAATGCATCACAGATGTGAAGGACCTATGTAACCTTTCGCTGACTTCGCGAATTTGCTGCACAGAGGCCCAGCGTGTCCTTTACCGTGCCGTTGATCTCGCCCCGAATACACGCGCGCCTGTCCTGTGGGCATCGACAGTACTCGAGCACCCACAAAAAGTGGCTGCAGTCCATGCCCTGACTCTCCGATTCGACCTCTCGTTCCTCATAGTCCCAGAGCTGATGATATCCTCCCTGAGATTGATATCGCAAGCGCTCCGCACACTCAAAAGGCTTGAAAAGCTCGTCCTCGTCGGACATCCCAGGGCGATGATGCATCCCATCCATACGTGGATCCTCGACGGATGCACGTTCAACCTCAGGGTCTTCCATAACTCCGTATTTCCAGCGTCGTCCATTATCCCGTTTCTAGCTAGTCAACCAAACCTCCGCCAGTGGTCACAGGCTGGTGCTGGTCATGGAGACGTCATCGGGAACGCGCTTCTACCTAATCTGACCGTGCTCGATGTACATGCGTCCAACATAGCGTGTTTCACCTCACCGCGGCCCCTAGTCCGGATACGCCTCAAGATTGATGACAATGGGGGCCGAGAGAGGGAACGCACGGCTGTCGAGTCTCTCGCTCTCTTTGGGTCTACACTGTCTACGCTCATCATCGACCACTCGTCGATATCGAACCATCTGGTACCGGCTGAAGTTTTCGGACTCCTCGCTGAGGTGGCCCCAAACTTGAAGATCCTGGTTTACACCAGGATATCGGCATCGGGCGACGTAAGCTTTCCGCACTGAGATTTTTTTTCCTTTTACTTGATGCTCTTTGTTTATCAGGGCACAGATTGGGAATGCTCAGAACATCTCACCAAATTCTCGAAACTGGGGGTTCTAGCACTCCATGCCTGGGGCCAAGCGTGGAGGGTCCAGGATCGTGTGGCGATGGCGAAACGTGCCTTTGAGCGATGTCCGCCTCTCGAATGCGTGGCTGTGCGAAACAATTCTGGACACTTATACGCGAGGCGCGAGGATCTGGTAGCGATGATGGGGATATCGTAGGAGTTGCCTTGGAAAGTGGGTTGTAGGCCAATCAATAGGATGGCATCTACACGGCAACTTGCGACAAGGGTATTGTTTGTGCTCAAGGTTAGGTGCTCGAATTGCTCGTTCAAAATGCATAGTATTTATTCCCTAGTGTATGTGAGGGATTATATGTCCGTCTGGTGACGGCCTCCGCGAATAGATCGTAGCCATCGCCTCAAGCGACAGTGGTGGCGACAAGCACTGCAATGTACTTATGTGGACTCTTGGGACCCAGCAAAGGTGATGGATAATACAAGTATCGTTCTAAAACACAATACGATATCTACGTTTCTAGACCTAGACTCTACAGTTATTGAGATTGAAAATCAAAATGTCCTCCGCTCCAGCCTTCACAAGGTCATCCATGATCGTCGCGCTTTTGCTCTTCTCAATCATGCTGCTGACGGCGACCCAGTTGTCCTCCTCAAGGGGGCTTATCGTTGGCGCCTTTCGACCGGGAGTGATATGTGTCGCCGTGGCAAGCTTGTCACGAGAGATGTTGTACTGACAGACAACATATTTGCTAGCCGCAATTACGCCAGCGATGCGGCTTGTAATGACCTCGATGATAGGTGCGAAGTTGGGTCGCTTTGGGGAATTCGACTTGATGAGGACGGCCTCCGTCTGGAGGACGGTCGAAATGGCGTGCAGTCCAGCGGCGCGCATTGTATCTCCAGATTCTATTCCGGAATCAGTGGGGTCCTTTAAAATGTTTGGGGAAGTTGAACTCACCGACGAGATCGACAATTCCATCAGCCAGTCCAAGTGCACAGGCAGCTTCTACGCTTCCTCCAACGTATGAGATGTTCGTTCGGTTATCTCCTGTAAGCTGTAACCGGGTATCGACTTCACTGAAGTATTGTTGAGACAGATTCTTGAAGCTGGAGACTACGCGTTTTCCGGCCAAGTCTTCCACAGTCTTGATGGGCCCAGCCTCGGGAACTTGCACCTGAAGTGAACACTTCCCGAAGCCAAGTGGTAGGACTTGTGTGACGAGCCCTTGCATCTGCGCCTCCAGGATGACATCGTGTCCAGTGATGCCCAAATCGACGTCACCTTTTCCAACGAAAGATGGGATATCGGCCGCAGGGAGGAAGACTCTAGTAATCTTTCAGAACTGAAAAACGAGGATTTAATCTCTATGGAACGTACAGAGCGATGGGGTGGTTCTTCACGACGCAGACATCCAATCTGTTGCTTCTCCGGAATTGTATATCAGCCCCTGAAGTTTGGCCGCTCAGTCCAAGGATCTATGCAAAGACCACGTCGAAAGCCGACCTGCCAGCAACTCTATACACTTTTCGTAAAGCCTGCCTATGGATATGTGTGTAAACTGGCAAACTCGATGGAAGTGGAAGGAAACATACCCTTCTTCGGAATGGCAAACAGCAAGCGTCCCTCGAGAGATTCTGCGTCTGAGGTTCATGTAAATATGCGGTGGTTCGAGAGATTGTATTATACTTGCTCATTCTTGCACCGATACGTCTATGGGGAAGAGATGTTTTATCTATGATAACTCGGAAAAATTGCCAAGATCATCTATTAGTGGTGGCTGTGTCGCCCGCGATCACCCCAACGGTCCCAACGCGTTCGTGGACGGTGGCCCACGTGGAATTTGACCTTTGAATTTGAGAGCTTTGAATTTGGACTCGGAGAGGCGACACTGTCAACTTCGCTGTGAGAGCTTTGAATTTGGATTCGGAGAGGCGACACTGTTAACTTCGCTGAGTACAGGAAGATGAGGATACGTTCCACGTTAGAGATTCGAGAGACAGTGTTAACCAAATTGTCAGCAGCCGAAGCGCGCTTACTTCCAACTTTCAGCTTGCAACTGAACTTCCAACGTCTTTGCGACTTCAGACCTTCAAGCTTCAGAACTCATGGTCATCCTTGAATATCTCTCGTGACCAGTAACTCGTCGGCGTACCACTCATCGGAGCGCCTGCCACAGCACCTGCATTTCATACTCTAAGTCGCGATGCTGCTGTGATGCTTACTGCTGCGGGAAATAATGTCCTTGCTGCACTTGACCCAGTGGACGGAGCAGTAGGTGCGTATCGTTTGACTTCGCGCACCTGTTTCTACTAAAGAAGTTTGCGATGACCTAACAACCCCATGGTTGGTCGTGATTTGCTTCTGAGGAGACGCCGGAGACGTCAAAGGATATCTGTCTGATGGGGACCCAGAATTCTGCTTGTTCTCTGCTGTGCCTGCCAGCGCTTGCTACGTCACCTGTGCAACCCCACTGTTGTGACACTGAAACGGAACCATGGGAACTTAACTGCAATCGGCTGCTTGCCCACACATACTACTATGTCCAGTTACCATGGTCGTGGCCGCCGTGACCGCCGTGACCGTGGCCGCATTTTTCCATCTTTCAGCGAGCATTCTGCCCTTCCATCGGATCGTAATATTCTGGAAGGTTTATCGACAAGCCCGCTCCAGACTATATCGAAGCCCTCATCAGGTTGCTCTGAGGAGGTGAAAATCACCGACCTCGAGTACGTAGGCTCTTACAATTGGCTTGGTAAACCGACCCCGACGATCGTCGTCCCAGGTAAGACAGAAAACATCTGAATCGTATATCGGGCCCATCAGCGCTAAAGCTCATGTCAAACTTAGGGTCTCCGCCTTGGTGGACCAACAGGGCAACACCGTATCAGGTGCATCCAGACGACGGAATAGCATTCAAAGATCAGAATGGCTTCCGATCGCCCAACAGCGTTCTCCAGCCTCTCATCGTCGCAGTGGATCAGGTCAGCAAGGCCGATAGTCAAGAATTCAACTGGGGAGCCATCGATTTTGTTACGGACCGCAACAACCTTCGAAAGCTGCTGCGATGGGTCAGCGGCAACACAAACAAGGACTTCAGGATTGACATGCAGCTCGCAGGCAAGACTATCTTGCTCAATCGTTGGGAGAATCGATACAAAGAGCAAATGTCTGGTTTGACATTTGGCTTCAATTTTGAAAAGGCTTCGACGAGTCCCGCACCCGGATGCGAGGGTAGTACTGGTCATCATAGGATCGTTCGATATGTACGTCCGACTATTTGATTCGCCTTTATGAATCTTCTTCGATGCGTTTTCTAGAATCTCAATGGCCTTGCGATGGTAGTCCGCTTTGAAGTAGATGCGTGCGTCAATGCGTCGTCTGCCATACGACCCCCCCGTCCAGCGAACGTTGACGACCTGATTGGTGGTCTATCGCGTCTCACTCTTCCGAGCACGCTGGATCGATCTGAGTCGCCATCGTGGACTCATCGCTCTGAATCGCCCTCGTGGACTCATCGCTCTGAGTCGCCCTTGTGGATTCCCCCCACTCCAGCAACTTCCGGGACATTTCCCAACATCATTACCATTCTCACTGCTGGATCCATCGTACCCCAATCTTCTATCGTCGAGCTGACGACGCGTTCAACCAGAAACGCATCGTTCGATGACTGGAAGGAAAACTACCCCCAGCTCTTTCTTTCTCAGACTCCGCATCACTTCCTCGCGGTCCACGAGCGTGGCCGGTTCAAAGAGGTCCACAAACGAAAGCTTGATTCAGATGAGCTGAGGAACGTTGCTGCTGATCTTCAAGGGGATCTCAAGGTATTCAGGCGATTTTTGGACGTCTTGAAGGAACTCGCGGTCAAACATGGAGAGAGGGCACGCCTTAGCCTTGTTTGTCGTGGTGGGGAGCTGCAGGTGTATGAGAGGACAAGCCAAGCGAGTTGCTTGCCCGATGACTTGCTACAGAAATTCGATCTTTGAGATCGGCGCCACCTCCTAAATCTTGCTATTACTTGTGACGCCACCTCTTCGCCTTGGCGTAGTTAGCGTAGTTATATAGACGACGTCAACGTGTGGACCCTGATTATGTGTACAACAACCAGCAGGTAACCAGCAGGTGTATGGGATTCGTAAATTCCAGTCTACGGTCACAATAAGCACGTACGGCACATCATAAAGTAAAGAATACTAAAGCGTATCTGACGCAAGAAGAGTCAAAGTTCAAAAGAGTGTGGGTAAAGCGACACGTTCCAGCACCGGGCTTGGAGTAATTTGCCAGAGGATAAACGTGATATTGAAGGGTATCCTGTGCTAATGATTTTGCGTGTGCGGTTGAAAAGTCGAGCGGGTGGGCGACGAAGCAATAGGTATTAAGGTGAAAAGTGGGGGGTGGGAGAGGGCGTGTGGAGCGTCCAACAAAACGGTCCGAGGGATCCAAAAGATCTATCAGGCATGAAGGGAAGATATGCAATCGATAGCGATGAGATATGAGCAGCCCAACGCGAACGAAGGGGAACATCAAAGCAACACCAAAAAACAACGGACGGGTCTATAGGAGAAGCGAGGCTAGACCCAGCGTGGCCATTCCTGCGGACACCACGAGCCCAGTTGCGAAGTGCTGGTTCGAGCCGGCATCGTTCCTCTTCTGCAGCGAGCGACGACTGGGCTTCTTTACGCCGCTGTCGTCGGCAGGGGGGATATTCCGTAGCAACTGTGTAGGCAGCATGTTCGGGGTCGTCGAGATCTGGAACATCGGTGCAAGGGGGGCACCGTCAAACTGGAACAGATGGAGCTTGTACCCTGTGGTCGCGTCACGGAAAATCCTCCACTGCTGATAGGTCTCGGTGATGTTGTAATCTTCGATGAAGTTTGATACAGCGGCGCAGGGGTCTTGTATCTGTTGGTAGCCGTCTCCTAGGGGAGTCATTGTTATTGACCCGTTGGGATTCAGGACATAGTTGCCGTGGACCCAGCCGATGGCGCCAGTAATACAGGTCGGCAGTGTGCCTAGGAAAAGTCAGTCGACGCCCAGAGAGAGAGTTATTTTTTGGGGAAAAACGTACCGTTTCCAACGAACCGATACCGTGCAATCTCGTAGAATCCATCGTCCGAACTGTTTCATACGGGTTAGTCCGCTACTGTCTTACCCTTTCCTACAAGGAAAAACTATACTCACAATGAATAGGAGATACCTGTTGTCTTAGGGTAGGTGAATGACACGTTGGCGGGATTGGCAAAGCCCTTCGTCGGGTCAATCAGCCTTGCTCCTATATGCAACAATTACGAAACTCACAGGTCCAGTAACAACATTCTTGCTTCCAGAGCTCCAGGTGCCAACAATGGAAGTGGCGTTGTGTTCAAGATCGTATACAATGGCCTGTGAGTATGCAGAGGGTGCAAGCGTTGCGATGAGCAGGGCGACGAGCGGGGTGAAAATCATGATGTGGTGTCGAGGTTTGGCTATGGATTTTCTGATTTCTAGTCGTAGATTTATGAGCTCTTGTTTTCTTGGAGCTGATGCGCAATGGTGAAAGGAAAGGTGAGTGCAAGAGAACTGTCGGAAAAGACGGCGACGAGCACAGCAACGACGAGGATGATGGAAAGGTGGAGGAATGTTTGACCATGTTTGTTGAGTGGCTTTGTTCTGTTCGGACGTGAAGCCTAATTTAGGCCCTAGTGGCATTCAGAAGGCATTCATGAACTGTTGAGGGAAGGATCCGTGTGGATGAAGGAGACAGTGGACATCTAAAATTATGGGTCTACAACGGCATTCAAAGTTGGAGCTAAAGCTGGGCCCCCACTATGAGTGGACTCAGAGATAAGTACACACGTCATCGATGCCACAACCAACGAGGCACAAGAAAAAATCGTGGCTGCGAGTAGGACGAGGCCTAGAGGAGTATACAGAGAGCAATTGCTTTGGCAGATGTCCGATTCTGTGTGTAATATGCGTAGGAAGAAAATTGAGAGGAGAGTACAAAATAAATGACTCGGGTTTCCTCTCAATCCTTTTTCAGTTCCCGCCTGATCACGAATACTCGCTCGCCGTCCTGCGTCGTTGTCAGCTCCTGGATTCCGCGAACGGATTCCAGACCCTGGAGCGCCGTGCTGCCCCTGGTGAGGACGAGGTAAATCTCCAGCCCATCGCCAACCTGGTATGCGTGCATCAGAAGTGGGTCGTAGAGAGCGCGTGACACAAAACCTTACCTCGATGTGCCGCTCGGTTGCACTCGTGAATGAATCGATCACAAGGGAAAGGACCGTCGACAAGGGCAGGTGCGCCGGGTGTGATGTGCCAGCAACGGGTAATTGATTCTTGAAGTAGATCTAAAGCGGCGTCAGACACACCAGAAGAAGAAATAGACGGAAGCGCGAAAGAAACCCCAAAAGCGGGAATAAATCGGATCGAGTCCCGGTGTATAGAAAAGGCCATGGGGAACGCGGCATCATGAAGGGTAGTGGCATATCAAGTTGGATAAACGCGCGTGGGCGTGATGGTTTGAACCTACCTGATTGTCCAAGAAAGGTTGGACCAGTGATTGTGCAGCACCAGCCGCACGACACGCCTCACGTTCATATGAGCCCACGGGATCAAATGAGTACACAGCGCCTGTACCTAACGAGGTGCAAAGAGAAGGACATGAGTATTTGCGCGATCAAAGGTTTGACATGACAGGTGAATAAACTGGAACGGCGGACAAGTTCATTTTGCCGCGACAAAAAGTTAGTTTCGATAGAGCGTGGTGGACCTACCATCTTCTTCGATCCCCCCAAGGATGTTATAGACGTAGTAAGGGAAGAAACGACGGGCATAGAGCATGGTTTGAATGAGACGAGCGATGGCTCGTAGGGGCATATCTTTCGCGTGGGCATGTCGGTACCACTGTCATGATCGTCAGATAATAGAGCAAGAATCAATAGACCGAAGAACGCACCTCGAGACGCTGCCTAACCTTCTTCACAAACATGTTACCATCTGCGGCAAATCCGTTCACCGCCAAAACCGCTCTGTCCGTCCTGAAACCTGCTAGTCAGCGTGGCGGCGGATAAAGTTGACTTGAGACCTACAATCGAAAAACCTTCGGTGCGTAGCGCGTCTGGATGCTGTATCCTTCGCTCTGCCTGGTGTCTCCAGCAATGACACTGAAGTCAGCGCCGGCAATGGCCAAGATGGTGCCGCCGTTTTCCGAGTAGGGGTTGAATTGACGCTGCTGGGGGTGTTCTAGAGAGACCATGGAGGGCATAAGTTGTTCTGCTGAGTCGCAGGAGAGTAGATCGGATTCAGTAGGACGTTATGGCAGAGGATAAGAGGCCGCGTAATGGACACATTCTATGGCGCGTCTAGCCGTGGGAACTTGTCCTGTTACTCCGAGCTTTTGCCTCCACGGATCCATTGCGGATCCATTACTCGGACCACCATGCGGAGTTTTCTCCTTCTTTGATTCTCTGAACAAAATCCTCATTCACCCATTACAGACATAGCTTATCCGGGCCCCTTTCATTGCTGAGTCGGGCCCTCCTGTCAAATTTATTTTGTTCATCCTACTCTCGGCGAGTCGGAATCGGGCGACCGCCCCGGTCTCCCGGAACAGCCGTCATTGTTGAGCCATTGTTGAAGCGCTGAAGCTTGAAGTGCGCCCAGATTCTCCATCACACATATGCTCTTGCGTTTGAAAAGATATATAGATATTGTTATTCCAACAAGTTCAACAACTTCTTGACAACTTGCAAGTGATTTACACAGGACATCAGACCATGCTCCCTCAAGTATTAGTACATGAAATGTTCGAAGGCTCCTCTGCCTCCCCATCTGCCAACTGTGCCTCAGAAAACCCGCCCTACCCCGCCACAGATAATACAATCCCCGAGCTCAAAGCCCAAGAGACTCTCCCGCCCACGGCCGGAGCAGTTCCAGCACAGCCGGCCACCAATGCGCGGGTCGCCAGCGGGGTAGACGACCTGTCCCGGGGGCGGTGTCGCGTACGCACTGAGCGTCCTCACGTTCCCGGGCGGAGCGAACTGGGGGCGAAAGTAGGATGGTTGATATGAGGGGGAGGATGGGTGTGGCGCAATGAGTGGGCGGGGTGGAGGCGGCGGGGGACGCGGGGCGGGGGGCGGGACGGGAGGGGGGTGGTAAGAGGGGAGCGGGCGCTGAAACGTCGTGTTTTGGGAAGATTGTGGAGATGGAGAAGAGAAGGAGAATGCCAGTGGTCCTGAAAACGGCTTGGCATAGTGCCGCCAGCAACTCTTGCATGGGTGTGTGGGGTCAAAGTGCTTATAGCCTGTGTTTTGGCCTGCGATAGAAATGCAAAGTAGTAATCAGAATGTGAGTGATGGTAGAGGAAGGAGTCGGAGAACAGAGAAGGGGGAGGAGAAAAGAACAGGAGCATGGAGGAGGTGTGGATGCTTCCGGAGAGGGCACAGGGTGGATTGCACAGGGAGAATTTCGAAGGGAACGTGGAGATAAGGAGGCAGAGATGGGAGGGGAGAATGAAGCGAAGGAAGGAAGACACCACACGGAAGTTTGAAGGACTCACATTTCTTGCAATGAAATCCTTTGGGATACACTAACAGCTTCCCATCCTTCAACAATGGCCGCCCAGGTGTTGGTGTCGTCGTCGGTCTTCCATCATCCTCGCCACTACCTCCATCTTGTGCATTCGCTGTAGCGGTGGCACCAGAGGCCAACGATGAACTTGGAGGCAACTCATGCCCCTCCCCCGCTGCGTAGAAGTCGCGCGCAAAGTCGGATTGCGGCACTGAAGCTGGGGGACCTGACATGGATGCCGGTCTGGGCGGCAAGCTTGGCGTGGGCGGGGCAAGGTGGGATGAGCTCTGTGAGTGTCTGTGTGAGGAAGGACCAGTAGACTGGGCGGAGAGGATGCGGGATTGTCTGCCCGGATAACCAGCAGATGAGGAGGGATAAGACGAAAAGGGCACTGTGAGCTGAGTGTGCGTGGGGTTCGGCGGTGGGCGAGAGGTGGATTGGAATGGCCGTGATGGTCCGCGCTCAACAGTGCTCTCGCCGTTGTAAACATCTGGGCCCGCCGAATAGGCTGGGGGCAGCTCGTCGTAGAGACCTGTGGCGTCGTCTGCACGCGCGTCTGGTTCTGCGCGCGGATTAGCACTCCGTGCTCCATGGCTACAAGCTTGCATGTTGACGTACCTGTCTGTGTATTTACTGCTCCTGATGACTCTGCAGAGGATCCAGTGATAGTAGAAGTTGATGTCCCAGTTGGAGTAGGAGTAGCGGCTGGTGTCCGAAACGGGTTTGTGTTCTTCGTCGATGTTTGCATGCCTCAGATGTACGTATCTCTTCGAATGTAGTACGCTTTTGAGGCTGGGAGGCGGAGAGGCGGGGAAGGTGGTGAGCGTTGAATACTAATAATGACGATCCAAGTCCGATAGGCTGCGCAGCGGCTGTGCGACTGTGGCTGTGACACTGAATCCCGGCTAAGACTCGGCGAGCTCAAGTCTTGTGCAAGGTCTTTGGCTGTCTATGTATGTTCTTCACGACAAGGAACCAATACAGCCTTACCCCTCTTGCCTGGGCGTCTCATGACGCCAGCTTGTCCCTTGCCCACCACGGCGCGGTTCTCTTGGTCGGAGGACATGATCCACTGCGCACCCGTGCTTCGAGTTTCAATCGCAAAACATCACTCAGTCTATTCGGTCAGCTCGAGGCCAGCGATGCGTCATTGCCTGGCCACCTACGCAACTAATGCTGACTCTGGATCCAAATTCCGCGATCCATGTGATGTTGGAACCTTGGTTCGTCAGGTCCATTTCGCCGACGGATGCCTCTAGGCCTTATTTTTGAAAGTGATGCCGCACTACTGTGGAGCCGTCAACCATGGTCGACTCCACATGTTTTTGCCCGGGTATTCAAGGTCTTGACGGCCAAAGGCCTATTCGCGGACACATGCCTTCAATCCTCGTCATCACAATTGGCGCACCCCGAATTCATATAAGTTATTGATTTTGACTCAAAGGGTGATCTTGTCGGCGAAATCGGCGCCATATCTATTCAACATGATCAGCCATGTGTAAGCTGGCTGCATTATCAGGACGGCGGTCTAATTATAAGGAAGTACTGGTAAGCGTGGCGCCTCTTGTTATAAATTTGGACCTCGCGACATCGGGCGCATGTGCCACAGTGCAGAAGAAATCGAAGTACCTCGTATATTTTAATTTATCATTAGCTAGCGGATATGTATACAGTTCCACCATAGTCTTACCCCCGGTCAGGAGAAAGAATAAATATTGGTTGAACGACCTTGGATTTATACATAAGATGTATGGCTAATGGCAATGCCGGTCGAGAAGAACACCTCAATACATACGCGCTCAGAATATCTATCACGTTCATAGCCTGAGGGGCGGGGCGTTTTCTCAATTGCAAAGTCTCCACGAATCCAATGGCCGGAACGGAGAAACTTCTCAGCACCGCACGTCCCGAGTCAAGAGGCTGATCAGTGATAGCCTACATACTACAACGTATGCATGTGTCCTTGCCTGGGGGTCGGGACCTGGGTGTTTGTGTTAACGATGATGAATCATGTATTGCCTGACAAGCCTCTGCGAGCTAAGAGGCACGTCTGTGTTAACGAGATCATCATGCGGCGCCACTTATTCTAAATGTGCCACGTAATTCCTCCGAAGTCATTCCCCCACATGTACCGTCGAAACCGCCATAGCCCATACCTTCGGTTGACACCACAGATCCAGAGTATGGATTAGTAGGACGATATATCATAGCCATCGGTCGGTGCATTCAAAAGAACCGAGAGGCATCAAATAATTACATACGCTTGCAAGTTCCAGAGCTAATAAATCAGTAATCAGAGGGTCTTGGTGCTCAAGCACAGATCGTGGTGAGAGAGCTCAAAATGAGCCTCCGGAGCAGCCATCATAGTCTCAGTAGGAGGGCCGGGAGAGTGGCAACATCGCCTTCAGAACGCGCAGACCAGGGATTTTAGCTGGCGATAAAGATGTAATTTCCGGGTACAAAGCGGAGGCGGATTTGCATCTATTCAAAAATATCCAAGCCCCACCTCTTGCTCGGGTCGACGCTGCGCTCGGGCGGGTGGGACGCGGCGGCTTTTTCCAACTTGTTGAGCAGCTGCTCTGGGATCCTGGAGACTAAATAATTTCTCAAACTCCGCGTACGATTTAAGCCAGATAGGGGAACGGCTTACTGTGCAAGTTCTCGACGATGCGGTGGGGGGTCACGCTCTTCGGGAGCACGATGTTCTGGACCGTACGTCAGGGGCAGTCATTTATTAAATGGAGGCAGGCTTACTCCACGCTGGACCTGCCAGGAGATGAGAACTTGGGCGGGGGTGATTCCGAGCTCAGCAGCAACTTCCTTGACCTATTTATATTGATGTTGAGGCACCAGCGGAAAGGGAATGTTGAGGAATTTTGGTTACCTCAGGGACGTCAAGGGAATCCTTCACGCGGCCTGTGCTTCCCAGAGGCGAATATGCCTCGAGAAGAAGATCGTGCTCCTTCGACCATTTGACTAACTCCGGTTGAGGGTTCCAATAGCTAAGCTCCACCTGGTTGACGGCTGGGCGGATTTTGAGGGGGTTCGCAGTAAGGTTCTGGAGCCTCCGGACATTGAAGCTAGGTTGGAGATATGAGGGTCAATTGCATATACTCACGCAGCAAGAGAATAAATATCCTCACTTGCTGACACCAATATTCCTGATCTTGCCCTTTTCGACGAGTTCCTCCAACTTCTGCCAGGTGGGGTAAGGGTCGGTGGTGAGCGCTTCGTTGAGTGTCCCGTCTTCGTATTGGGCGACGGGCCTGTATGATCATGAGTTTGCAAGTGGGGAGCGGGGAACATCAACCAACCAATGGATCAAGTAAAGATCGACGTAATCCGTGCCGAGGTGAGAGAGCGATTCGTCAAGGGAAGGCTCGATGTCTTTTGGAGCGTGGAACGTGTTCCAGAGCTGTGTAATTAGAGCAGGCAAGATGAGCGGAGAAAGTAGCGTGAAAGTCGTGTCACCGGCCTTGGAAGTCAACCAGACCTCACTGCGAGGCACATTGCTGAGCCGCAGGCCCTCGCCGACCTCCGCCTCATTCTGTTAAGCGCCTGTGAGCTAGCCTGTTCGTCAGCGAAAAGCGGTCAAAAAACATACGCCGTATATCCAAGCCCCGTCAATGTGCCTATAGCCTGCTTTCAGGGCCGTCTATGGTTGCAAAGTGAGCTTCGGATTGAAACCTGGACAGTATACTTCGAACCTGAACGGCGTTACCCACTTCCCCTGGAGCTGCCTGCCAAACACCTAATCGTATGTGGCGTTAGGAGATCGTCAACAAATCACAAAGCTGCAAACTACCGAGCGCGACTGAAGGGATCTTGTCTCCAGAGGGCAGAGTGTAATGACTGGGCAGCAGAGCGGCATGCTTCTTCGAGCAGAAACCTCCAAAAAGTTCAGAGAAACCACCTCGCGAGACTTGTTGAAGACCATAGAAAAGAGTGACGGCGAGTGCAGACGCAGCGAGGAGACGGAAGAACTTCTTGTGTCGGCATCTCGAAGGCTTTTCCGAGGCCAAAGGCTGCCCTTTCACGTAGTAGACGGAGTCGGCACTATCATTGTGCGGCGGGATGGCGTTGTAGGTCGGTAAAGACATGCTGGTGGGCCGTATGTCGTTTTAGAATGCCCAAGTACCCGGCTTATATGGTGATAATGGTGCGTTCAAGCCTTAGATTGACGTGCTTCAGCATAACGAAAAGTGCTGACGAGTCTTGGGAACCTCGAATAGGGGGGGTCTAGCACGTGCACCGGACCGACGCCTCAAGTCCGCCCGTCCCACGCAAAATGCGACCATAAAACAAAACATAAAAATGCATAGCTAGTTGTACAAGTTCTGAAGCTAGTGTTACTCTACGCTCACCAGAGCGATTCTTTACCATGCTGATCGATAAACAAACCTACGAAGATTGCTTAGCTCGAAATACATTCAAGGAACCGCATTTAGTACTTACCAGTTGGTCCATCCTTGTCAAGAAGCGCCCAGGGAAGCAAAATCTCAGCACCTGCTGTGACAGTCTTTCCACCTTCCCCAAAGCCATTCAACTTCGTCGAGGTAAATCCAGGCGTCACGGCGTTGACTTTGATGCCTTCGCCACGAAGCTCATGTGCCAAAGCAACCGTGTAAGAGTTGGCGGCGGCCTTCGACGTGTTGTAGGCCGCGAAATGGAGATAGTCCGACTTCGACTGGTGATTGTTCGAGGCCATGTCGGTGCTTACGTTCAAAATCACGGCATGGCGCGAGGCTTGGAGCGAGGCTCGGAGAAGCGGGAGGAATGTGATGGTGGTTTGGATCAACCCGTAGAAATTGGGTTCGAAAGCCTCACGGATCACGTCCAGGGAGACCGTGGTGGCGTTCTGATCCTTATCGAGCAAGCCAATGCCTGTGCTTTAAATCAATCGAGGCGTGCACGAAATGTGGTTCCTCTTACTGACCAGCGTTGTTCACTAGGACATCCAGGTGGCCCTCTGCCTTCTCAATGGTGTCCTTCGCGGCCACGATCGACTTTATATCGGTAACATCAAGCTGAACGAATTTAACATTCTGAACGAATTTAGCATCCAGGCCATCCCGGAGTTGAGCCCTTTTCAAGTTCCAGTGCTCAACAAAACTGACGACTCTACACAGGAATAAACGCACAGTGATGTATGCCCAGATGCTTCGTTCCTTGAGGCAAGATAGACGGTGTGACCTTTCTCTGCCAGTAGGCGAACGAGTTCGAAACCAATCCCAGTGTTTGAACCTGTAGAGGGAAATATAAATCAGATGGGGTCTGCCGATGTCGAAGTTGCGTCTACTAGTACTCGCCAGTTACAAGAATGACTTTGGACATTTGTGTGAATGCAGATACGGTGAGGACGATGAGGTCTGTAGCGCACTCCGGCCCCCTTATAATGCTGATTTTTGTTTTACATATTGTCATCAGATGACAGATGGTACATAGTTGTAATAAAATTGACGCCATTGTCATGCCGAAAGGATGACGCGTCTCCCAGACTCGTCAGAAGAATAAGAGATTTGACAGGGATAACGCGTTACCGTTGTTGTTCGAATTTCTGAGGAAGATTGCGGTGTTGGATTGTCGTCGATTCATTTTGAAGGTCAGTTATGACTATCTACAGAGAAGAAGCAGGCTCTATGGAAGGATTAGAGGTAAGGCAGGAATGAAATGAAAAAAATGCCCGCACCTACTTGTTAACCGTCCACCAAGAGCACGGAGTCTAGTACAGAGAAACCAGTCGCCACACCGCCTTCGTCGCTATCTTTACCTTTCGTTCTGACCAACCATCCTGCTTCTTTCTCTCTTATATCTTCATCCTTGCCTCCGAACAACGCCCATCCGAAGATACCAAGCTCGCTAACAGCATCCACTTTTAAGGCAGCCTGGTTAGCGCCACCTGCGCGAATAAGATAGTTTCCAGTGCCGTTCGGGGGGACAATCAACTCCATGGCGATCCAAGATTGGCGTTCTATGGGTGGTAGGGTATCGAGGAATGGGGGAATCGAATCTTTGTAGACGTTATTGCCCCCGCCCTCCCTCTGCGGTTTAAGCACAAGGGACGGAGCGAGTTCCCGAGCCCTGGAGACTCCGAAGCCCTCTTTGCCAGATTCCAACGCGTTGTAGTCGGGTGTCAGCAAGTCTTCACCGACATCCAATCCCCACATCCCCATAAAGCTCTGACGGAGTTCATTCAGCTCCTGCGGACCAAATGTAGCTTTACCCCACTTCGTCTCATCGGAGAGGAAGTGCTCCAGGACCCCAGGTTGCGTCAAAACTTCTTGGACTTTCTTGCCGCCGGCAAGCTGCAGTGCGATGGTAGGGCAATTGATTGCTCTAGAGCGTTCGAGGAGGAAGCGCGTTTGGTAGTGCACAGGGGTCAGGTATTCCGTGGGCGAGTAGCCCGCACGGAAATACACCGTCGAAATTTCGAAGAAGCCATCAGGATGGAGATCAGGTGAGCACGAAACACGAAGAACGCGGGTGTCGGGATCGAGAGAGGCGGATTGCGCAAGCTCGTCGAAGGTTTGGCGAATAACGCGTATCGAATGTCTATTCATTCCTGGCGTCAGTGAAATTGCTGTGGATGCACAAGAATGGCATACCTCTCCAGAAGCTTGTACTCCAAGGGCCGCTGGTCAAATACATTGCGCTCCCCAGGTTGGACGACAAAAAGTATCCGCGAGCTGAAGGCAAATTAGACCAATGTCGGGCATGAGGATCCCAGAGAGGTACTTCTCGTTCCCGTAGGCCCTGTGCGCAGTGGCTAAGCCTTCAACCAAGCCCCCGACGGTGTCATTGGCGGGGAAGTTATCGGGTATGAAATGCGGAGACGAGTTGTAATATTGGGTGGACGCATAGAGATACCTGATACTACAGTGAGGAGGCAAGTAGGTTGAGTTGCTGAGGAGACCTTACCTGTGTAGGCGAGCTGTACGCTCAGAGAGTCCACCGAATGACACCGAGATGGTGTTAAACTCGACTTGCTTAAGAATTGGCGGTTGGTCAGGAGGGGCATGAAGGAGATAGTCTGACCGAAACAATCCCAGGTGAAGCGGCTGAAAGATGGAGGGCAATTGGGATCCAGTGGTTCAGAATACGTGACTTTGTACTCACCTGCACCAGACCTTCGTCTCTCAGTTGCCTCCAACCAGTCCAGAGTTGTCCAATGAAGTCATCAACCTTTCCGACGCCGTTCTCCGTGCCCATTATCCGGTCCAAAAAAACTTCATCTTGTGCAATCCTAGCGTACAAGATATTGTATATGTGCTGGATGCGTTGGGCCTGCTCGAAGAGGCTGCGCGGGAAAGGCGATGGAAAGAGAGCCAAGGGTGCATGGATAGCAGACTCTGGAATGGGTGGCTGATGTACGGCAGGTGGAAGATAGAGCAGACCGTTCGAAAACGCGTATGATGTCGCTAATAGCGTGAGCTCATGAACTTGAGCCTCGGTTAGCTTTGGTGGCCATTCAGAGAGCACAGATGTAGCAGCCATCGCTGGTGATAGAGACGTCTATTCAAGGGAACATACTTCTTCAACTTCGAACTTGTCGGTTGAGTCAGCTAATACTATCGACATCGATTGCGTGCTAGAATATCCTATGTAAGATTACTACTGCTAGTATTTGTACATACTATGTACAATGGTCTCTATACATGTACTACATGGATGATATATTTATCTATGCGTCAGTGAACAATCCTCCTAACCGATCTCGCAATCCCCAGCGAGTGACGCACTCAAGTCGCCCCGATGTTGCCACGTCGTCCAAGCCAGTGAGGGATTCTGGTGGCGCCAAGGACCCAGCGGTTGGCGGACGGTAGCGGACAACCTGTTTCACCCGTTCATGTCCACCCTGCTCAACGACAGCCTTCAGCAGCTTGCTGGCACGGTCTTCCAACCACTCGGCACCGTACAGATCTGGCCAGATGTTGCAGGCAACATGGTTTAGAGCCACTAGATGCATGAAGCCCTGGAGGTTCTCCTTGAGAAGAGCACGTAGGTAGCAGCCAAGAACCTGTGGATCAGTTTCGACTGGCCAAAGGTACTCCCTGATATCCTCGCAGATGACCTGGTCGACAGGAGTTCGGATGGTCTTCAAAATGTGCCCAAAGTCGTTCCAAAGATGTTTTCGGTAATCGATGGGGTAGCGCATGGACGTGGGTGGGAGAAGAAGGCGGGCAAAGAGCGGGTGCGAAAAGGAGATCGCATCATACAATGCAACGAAGTCGGTATAATATTGATAAAAAGGTGTCGCCCCGAGAAATTTGGCCGCAACCTGCTCCAAATCCCTGGCCTTGGAGGTGGTTGGAGATGCTGAGGAGGCGGCAGAAGGTGTGTAAGGTCGTATCAGGTCGTCCATGAGCTGACCGACCAGCCGATCGCGGAAAACCTCCTCCACGGAGTCCGTCTGGGTTTGACCATGTTCAAGCATGAACACCTTCATGCATCCAAAGACAGCTTCTTCTCGCGTTAGGACGAATTTTGTCAACGAAAAGTGCTGGAGCACTTCTCGGCACACTTTTGTCAGGAAGAGAGAGGTGCGGACAATGTCTATCTCTGATGCGTCCCAATCTACCGGCAAAGCCTTGAAGACCGCCGAACTTCCAGATCGCAGGAGATGGTCTAGAGGGGTGAGAGTCCATTCTCTCGTAAGAGGAAGACCGGAAGTACGCAAGGCAGTAGCGGATGGCAGGCGCTGCGTCGTTGCTAGCGACAATGACTGAGGCGTCAAGCATGTTGGCCCAATGCAAATGTCGCGATGCGGTCGAATAGTGTGCGCTATGAAAGGCTTGATATTCAACATCCCACCTCTATCCCAGATGGACGACGGTGCTTCGATGCCTAATGCGTTCGCCCACCCCGGTGTTATGAGATTGCATAGATTATCCACAACTTGTGCCGCAACATCCTCGTCCCCGGGAATAAATTTAGTGAGAATGGAAAGCGCTTGTGCAACCCACAGCTGCTCTGGAATTCCCGGCAGTCGTTGCGAGAGGCGGAGATACTTTGACAGGAGTTCGGACAATGACCTCAAGTGGACATACGCTTGGCGCGTACTTCGTTCTGTGGAGGCCAGTAACGACCACACAGAGTGGGCAGTGATCGTTGCGCACAGGTCCGAAAGCTGAGAGAAAGGAAGTGCAAAGGGTGGCGAATCCAGTGGGCCGTCGGAGAGCGGAGGGAGACATGCCAACCACAGACGAATGGCCGAAGACAGCGTCGCGGCATGGTCAGCAACAGCGCGGAGGCCTCGTACATCTGCCGAGCTAATCGGCGAACCAAGATAACCAAGCTCCCGCTTCAGCGCATTCAAGGAGCCCTGTATGATCTGCTTCTCCTTACCGTCCTCGAATCCACTCTGGATGACCTCGAGGCACTCCACCCTCTCCGAAGAACCCCCTCTAATACCGTTGACTCTAGCACCTTCCAGCCAAACCGCATGGACTTTCCAAATGCTTGCCCACACGGGCCAATCTTTCTCCTCAGTCCCCAGCCGGTCGCTCAATTCGTCAACGTCTGAATTCCATCCCCATCCAACAACCTGACTCCACAGGATCTCATGACTGGGTGTAGTTTGATGTGGGTCAACCGCGCACACCATCCAGGCTGCGAGTAGATCCGTCCATGCGATCATTAATCGTGGGGAGGTGCACGCGTCAGAGCGAACGTATCGGCCTAACAGGGTGAATTGCTCCATGGCTGTGGTTGCAATGTGGGAGTACACTCCGTATGTAGCGAGGGCAGCATAGAGCCTTAGCGTAGACGTGAGGAGCGCAGTGGCCAAATGCTGGGGGTAAATTAATGAGGTGGGCAAAAACGTGACGTATCGAAGGAGCGCATCGGTGGGTTCTTGAAGCGCTCTGGCATTCTCTCGCGAGGCGTTCACAAGGACGATGAGCACCTCTAGAGCCAAGGGGTTGGGATATGAGGCCTCGGTTGTTGGGGGCATGGGCGTGAGCAGAAAGGTTTGAACAATGTTGGCAACGAGCTTTGGTGTGGTTACGATCGAGGAGGCGATCTGATTGCTCTGCTGCGCTAGTCGGTGAAGAATGGCCAACAGTTGTGATCTTCCTTCTTCTGGTATCTCGGCCTGAATGAGTAGTGTGGCAACCTGCGGAAGGAAAAAATCCAGTTGAAGAGAATTTATAGCCCCGTCAGAGGGAGATTCGAGTTCAACCCCCCCGAAGGTCATTATGTCCTCGTCCCACCCCACAATACACTGCCAGATAACCTCGAGAGCCCGAGCCCCCACGCTTCCCCGTTCTGTCATTGCCTCCACGCCGGCTGCCACAATTCGTTTGCGGAGGTCCTCCTCATTACCAACCAACTCCTCCATCCCATCCGACTCCCCATGCTCCATCCTGCAAATTCTTTTCGCAATCTTCGCCAAAACTCCGAGCATTGTCGCCCGCTGTGCTGGCACAGTGGACCGGGAAAGTAGGAACACGTCGTCCAGCGTGTACCCTGCATGTGCCCCTTCGGCATGATGATGAAGCCCAAGATGCGTGGGGAGAGTCGACGAAACGGAGAAGGGTAACGGCGTTCCTGAGAGATCGAACCGGATAGACGATGAGACGGACTCTGACTCCGATGGCTGCAAAGAGTTCTGCATCCAGGCAAGATTGGGGTCATTGGCAGGCGCGTCGGGAAAGTAGCGTCGACGTATGTATTCTGCCGACCCTTCTTCTGGTTCAACAGAAGTGGCATCTTGGCGTAGTCGAGGAACCTCGGGGGGTTTCTTGCTTCCATGAAATTGACCAAGCGAAACCTCAGTACCATCATGGGAGGGAGGAAGCAACGCAAGCGCCTTTCGTCGTGGTGAAGGTGGAGCAGACTCGTACACATGAACATCCTCGGGGCCAAGCTCCTGGAAACGAAGCCGACGGTCGGCGCGACTGGATGGGCGCGTGTTGCTGGTCGATAATGCTGGCGGTGGAGAGGAAACTAGATGCTTCAGCTAGGTTGCACACGATAGAAATACGACTATGTACCCACGTCGATTAGCAGGAATCTCCCTGTCAAATCCCTCCCGGGCTGTGATGGGTACTACTCAAGACGTTTCAGTCAAAACATATCCCAAATAAAATTGAAAAATCGAATCAGACCTTCGTCAAGATAAGCAGGTTCACCTTGAGCCTGTGTTTCCTCTGGGATCTGACGGGGCACACTTGGCTTCGCCTGCTTTTCTCGGGCCAACCTCACGCTTTTTAACAGATCGCCAACTCCAGATCCAAACCGCTGGATGATCTCCCGCCTCTCCTCTTCCCTTTCTTCTTCCGTCATGCTCGCGACGCGCTGTTCATTTTCACGGCTCATCTGATCCCTCCACGCATCGGGATCGACAGGTTTCGGGGCCTGTACTCTCTGAGTGGAGATTACAGGGGGAACATCGCGAAGTCTAGAGGCCCCAACCCTTCGCAAATCCTCTCTGTTTCGCCCGAACGCGCTCTTAGATCGGTGTTGGACCGCTGGAAAGCCTGCTTTGCTTGGTGTGAAAGTCTTTGAAGTAGAGTGGGAAGTAGACTTTCGCTCGAAAACAGAGCCTACCAGCGACGGAGGAGTTTGCGCCATAAGGAAAAATAAAAGCGATTATTCAACCGACCCAGCACTCGGCACAATGGGACAGAATGGGACTGTCAGTCCCGAGTTAGGCTCGTTATGTAATAATAGGCCACGTGAACGACATGACATGACATCATCATGGGTTCCTGCGCAACTCCGAGTCCAACATAAGTATCGCTGCTATTCAACTTTCAACGTTAACCCGACCGGTACCGGACCCGCACTGTTGGGTACTGCTGCCACTTGAGACGATCATGTAATACCGGATGACCTATACTATGTGTGCCCGTTGCAGACCATGACGATATTCGTGCTTGCCACGGTGAACCTTTACCTCAGACCTTTCAGACAACAGTTAGGCCACTGGATCGCGATCGCCACCATCTTCACACTCAGGTCATGGATTGCAATTCTTAGCGGTGCCCTATATTCTTTCTTCTTTCTCTCGCTCATGTGAGGCGTACCATGTGTAAACTTCAGCATCGCAACAGCACATCGATGACATTAGGTGACGTGCATATGGGATGTGACTTGCTCGTAATAGATACTTGTGTTTCTGTCTGTCAACAAGCCCCGCGAAAACTATCTTACATGTATTCAGATTCCCGAGCAACACTTCATAGCCTTCCCTTAATATCGTCGAAGACTTTCTGCAACTCTGATTTGTCGATTGACTGAGCGGGCCACCCAATGACAAGACCCTCTTCATCGGAGGCGACTGGCTTTGGGATGACGTGGAAATGGACGTGGTCAACTACCTGCACCAGAAGTCAACAATCTACCACGATCAAGCTGTTATGACATACCTGATGAGCAATGCGGCCGTTGTTTTGGAGAATGTTATAATTTTCGACACCTTGGGCGATTGCGATCTTTTTCGCGATGGGCAGAGCATCAGCTAAGTATTCATCGGGGAGCTGATGCATCTTCTCGGCGTGATCTTGGGATCACTTCCGTGAGTTCCACTGCTTCGCAAATAGCCTGTGGACCTCACATTTAGGGATAACGAGGGCATGGCCTTTAGAGAGAGGCCCGATGTCGAGGAAGGCGAACCTGTTTATCACAATATCAGTTCAATTCAGCTCTGCCATACACACACTTTCAACTGACGAAAGTTCTGTCTCCAGAAGCTTGAAGCTTGGGATGTCGCCTACATGCTCCGTCGTGAACATTTGTGCTGAACGCGGCACAAGCGCCTGTTACCTTTGATGATTTTGCAGAATAGGCAGGTAGCAAGGGACCTGGATGTGTTTACAGATAAGTAAACGGGGGAGTTAGAGGAGGAGAAGGTCTACTTTGTGGCCATAGCTATTGAGGTAAGGTTGGGTGAGCGAGTGCATCGAATCGGGGTTTCTCGGTAACCGGAACAGTCCCCGGGCCGGGGTTCGAGATTCACCACCACCAACTCGATCATTGACATTAAATATTATTATCACTGTCACCTCTCGATATTATTGGTCTGACTACGGGAGACTACCAACTCGATGGCTCGATGGCTTCACTTGTAGGAAGGGCAGAGCACGCAGATACAGAGTTCAAAGATATCCCTGTTGTGTGAGTTCCCAAGACTCAATGGTATTAGCGTCAATGCTCATGATAAATGATATCAGCGACCTAGTGAACATTCTGAGCAGCGACCCTAATGTCCAGAGGGCTCTGGCGGACGAAATCAGAGATGCGTGTATCAACGTCGGGTTTTTCTATGGTACGCATGTACTTTATTCAAGGAAACCATGATCCGAATGCATGCATAAAACTAGTTAAAAACCACGGCATACCAGAGGACGTTCTCCACGCAACCTTGGAGAACGCCAAAGGATTCTTTTCGCAGCCCACTGAGTCTAAGATGGACGTAAGCATTAAGCATTTGATTTGCTGGACTAGATTATTGACCGCTGCTGAACATTGTATAGATCGAGAACAAAAAATCACCCGCTTTCAAGGGATACCATCCCGTCCTGAGTGGAAATAATAACCCAGAGAATGCCGGAGACATGCACGAAGGCTTCGAATTTGGCTGGGAGCCGCTTGATGCTGCACAACGGAAACACGATCCAAAGGATAGTACCATGGCTGAAGCCAATGTCTGGCCATCCGATCTCCCTGGATTCCGCGAGGGGGTGCTACAGTACTAGTACGTCCTGTCCATGTGTCATTAACAGAGCTAGTCATTAGAGCTAACGGGCTGTAGTCATGCTACAGTTCAGCTTGGCAAGCTTTTGTTCCCTCTTTTTGCTCTGGCCTTGGACTTGCCAGCAAATTACTTCGAAGATAAGGTAATGCCTTTATGTTTCAAAAAGAAGGCAGCGCCGCATTGAATTCAATTTTCATGTAGACACGAAACTGCGCAGCTCTCATGAAGCTCCTACATTATCCACCCCAGACAGGTCCTTTTGATGACCGCGTTATCGGTATAGGTGCCCATACCGAGTAAGTCGCCGACGAGCCCATGCATGATTTATTGCTAAACCCCCTCCCCAGTTGGGAGGTATGAACGCTGCATCTATTGAGAATTTGACGTCATAACCTCAACCGGTATCAGTGTTTTACAATTTTGTGGCAAGAGCCTGGGATACAGGCTCTTCAAGTCCTGAATTCGAAGAACCAGTGGATCAACGCCCCGCCAATTCCTGGAACTTTGGTGATCAAGTGAGTTTCAGTCAGCCTTCAGCTGTGCTGCAGCCTAACAACAATTATCTTTTCCAGCCTTGGAGATCAGTTCGCGCGTTGGACCAGTGTGTATTTTTTTCCCTTTGATCAAGCCCATACGCTCACGAGAACCAGACGATATCTTCAAATCCACGGTCCATCGGGCCATCAACAGGAGTGGCGTTCGTCGGTACTCGATTCCACTCTTTTTCGGCACCGACTATGATGTCAAGCTTGAGGTAATCTTTTTCTAATCATTGCGAACGATTCATTCTGACTCACGCCACCGCACCCCAGCCGATCCCGAGCTGCGTTTCTGCACAACGTCCACCACGTTATGAGAGCATAACCGCAGGAGAATACGTCAAGTCTCGTTTACAAGCAACATATAATCATAGCCAAGATAAAGAAAGATAAGTGTTAACAACGGGCAATCGAGAGATTTCCTCGAGTCGTCGTAATCACCGAACCTTGAACATCTGGACAACCACGTCGCTTGCGGGGCCTTCGGGATCTTGCTTGACAGAGAAGTGGATCTCAACGTCCAATTCCCGCGAGTTGTCCTCGCTCTTGCGGCAGTGAAAGCTGCCATAGACGGTCGAGCCTTTACAATCCAGCAATCAGCCAAAAAAACATGTGCGGATTCATCACGACCCACCCTCTGCCACACTGATGGGTTCACGAAGAAGAAACAAAGTCTGCTTCCAATGCGTCGGGACGCTCTGGGGGCCGGTGCTAAAGCTCGTGACGGCATCTTTATCGGCGGTCAGGCTCTTCCGCCTTTGCGGTGCAGCCTTGCCGCCTGCTGGCCAGATCTCCGCCAACACGACATCACCTTCCTTAACCACTTTGACCTCGGTGCCTTGGGAGACAGGGTGGCCTGAGACGGTAAAGAAAGTGTCGAAGTAGAGGATGAATGCATTGATTTTTGTGCGACGTTCCACCGTTGAGACGAGGGTGAATGACGACGAGAAGTCGAGCTGTCGAGTCGTAATCTCATTAAGAAGGAGATCCTGGGACGGTTGAGTTCGTGAATGATGATAAAAAAGGGAATATACCTTTATCACGTATGGCTTGCTGAGGACGGTGTTGGGTCCTACAACATCAACGATGGCTTCGTCATACAGATCCTCAGCCATCGCAGTCAAGTCAAAGCCTGAGAGATACTGAGCAACCGGGATGAAACAAGTCGAAGAACCGCTCACCGTAGACATCGTCCCAGAACCCAATGCGATCCTTGTAGATCTCCGTGGCGTCACACAGCCCAAGCATCATCTTGCACTGGCTGGGTGCCATCACACCGCCAGGACGCAAAAATCGATCGCGGGCGTGAAGAACAGAGTCCAGCATGGATTCATAGAGAAGAGCGTACCCCATCCACTCTGAAATGACTATATCGACCTGGTTGATGTCGTCTGGGAGGGTGATCTCCTCGACTTTTCCTCGCACGACGGTGATGATATCCTCGAATCCGTTTGCTTTAACTATACGTTCCGCCTTCTCAGCGATGTCACTCGCATCCACAGCAATCACGCGCTTGGCACCGCTCCGGGCGGCGAAGAGCGAAAGGATACCGGTTCCACATCCCACATCGAGAACGACGGCATCGCGGAAAAGCACCGGGTTTGTCAAGATGAAATGTGCGTATGTCGAGGTTCGTACTTTGTCCTGAATCATGATGGCATGGATGTCTACAAGATAGGGCATGGGGGTCAGTCACTGCAACTTAAATAGGCATTGGTGAACTGTACCATTTTCGGCGTAACTCTTGAAGTAGTGGGTATCATCATCGCGCGGCGCGGGTGGGGTGGCTTGGCTCGAGCCAGGTTCCAAGGAGGCTTCCAGCAGGCTGGGAATATTCATCTGATTGCTCACAAGTGCGCGGTAGTCGACAAAATTTTGCTTGGCAAGGGCCAATTGGCGCTCAAGCGTTTGAATGCGCCGGGCGGGATCCATATTTTTGATATCCTCCTCGTCATCTGACCAGTCATCAGGCTGTATCTCTGAACCACGAAGCTTGAATAAAGTCTCGAGATGAATTAAGGTATGCCTCACGGAGTAACGGGTCATCTTCGAGGACAGGGATGAGGTACTTGTCCGAGGTGAAGAAATCTTCACTTCCATTCAAGTTAAAAAGTTCACTAGATGTCGGTTTCTAAGTCATGTTAATCTGAAGATTCATTACACGAAGTAAATAACATACCGTCCTCCTAATGTAGTTGATCAGACGGATCCGCCCATGGAAGTCGAGTGCTAATTTGGTAAAAAGGCGGCATGAGAGCTTGTGATCCAGCGCAAGACAAAATAACACTGACAAAGTTTAGCGAAAGTTCCGTTCAAATCGAAACCATGGGTTGATTTATCGTATGACAGAGCCTCCTCAGCCGAAGGAAGAGTTTTTTCATCGAAAAGTGACAAGCAGGGCACTTGAATCAGGGAATCGGATGCCCAGTCGTCCCAGTTTTGATCATCTTCGTCAGACTCTGAAGATTGAGAGTCACTTTTCGATCCTTCGTCGTCCGAAAAGTCGGCTGGGGGAGGCAGACGAACGCTCATTAAAAGTCGTTGAGGGTGAAGAAAACAGAACTTGATCAGAGATAAGATCTTTTGTTGTGGGAACGCGTTGGCCCAATCTAATCTAATCGCTCAACCCAACCCCCCGAACTGGGTCACGGTTAAGTTAAGACTCGCTGCTGGACGTCTCTCTCTCAGCTTTCGGCGCCGGTGTCGACTCAGGGTGACTCCGCCACTGCATCAAAATGCAGTCTCCTGGACATGGGAATGCAGAAACTGAGGAGTCATGGCGTGTTTCGACAGCAACTTCAACTTGCAGTGCTATCTATCTTACGGTCGAACTCCTGTGTCTCCAACTGCGCCGACAATCACGGCCCCGCGTTGATTCACGCGAGCTCCCCGGAATCTCATGTGTCCTCAAAGGCACACGCGTAGTATTTTAAACGCAGGTCCTGACTTCGGATCATCCTCACCGGCGAAGCAACATTGGCGGTTTGCCAGCAATCCTAGATGTCTTCACAAGATAAATCTCATTTCAATGGATCCACCACTTCCTTCCAGTCCAACACGACTGTTTTCTCGACATAACCTCTCACCGGCCCTCCAACGACTCCACAGAAGGATTACTCGGCTGCCTTCCCGAACCTTCAATCGAGGTACGGCACTAGCGAACACCCTACCCCAAAATCGGAGAAATCAAGAGCACCTTCGACTGTAACGGCGCCTTCGTCTAACAATTCTACCGCCACACACCCGCCAGGGCAGAAGGAGTCCTCGGCCGATCCGGGTGTTAAGAAGAAGAAAACCTTAATCTCTTCATTATTTAATTGAGGGTACGTCTTTCCGCAGCATGAATCCCCTAAATTCGTTGTTATATACCGAATTTCAGATAAATCGAAGTCTAGTTGAAGTCGTGGCTGCAATCGGGACCGGGGAGGCGTTGAGGATTTTGAGGTTCGACAGCTCGAGGCGAGGATGTCAATTGATTCTAATCTCGCCGCGCTTTAAAGTGTTCCTATGACTCGTAACTAGTAAACTCTACTAGACGGGCCATCCCAGGCTGGGCATTCCCAAGTCCAACTCCGATTCATACTGCACATTGCACATTCAAGCCAAAATATTTTACCTAAGGTGCATGTTTGGACAGGAACACTGCGCACTGCGCACTCTGCGCCCTAAACAAGAATACATTCCCGTAAACATTCCGCTTTGTGGCGTTTGCCTTGGTGTGCACATTTAAAAGGACAGGAACATGTCTCGGTATTCAAACCACCAATTCGCGACGCACTAGTTGTAACTTCCTCCCCAAATAATCCCTCTCCCTACTTGACCATTAGCATGTCGAAATACGCATCATCCACCACCTCCCTCATCTCCACTAATACCACCTCGTCCAACTGGTCCGCGACGAAGAAGACATCGCAAGCTCATCAACAGGCACCACAGAAGATCAAATATGTATGGGGTCAATCGCCTTGCGTGCACATTGACTGAGATTTATACCACACAGAAGAAAACGAAGGCGGAGAAGGAGAAGCTGAATGATAAACTTCCCATGAGGTCCTCCAAATTCACGGAGTTGTCGAAGAAGAATGGCTGGGCCGCTCCGACCGCCGGGCGACCTTCGTTCTTATTCTAAGGTGGCAACGACAAGTGTTCTATAGATGAGTTTTCGAGAGGTACGTCCGAGACATCCACGACCTTTTGCTAAAGATTTCGACTCTGTCATCACAGTTATCTTCTTCAGTATATTGGCAGAAGGACAGATTGACCCACCCTTGACGCGACGATGCGCGCCGCGTGAGCCCCCACTGGGCTATGGGTTATGGGCCATGGGCCATGGGCAACGGGCATCAGGCATCGGGGCATCGCTGTTTCGGCAATCCGAGACTGCCTTGGGCATGGGGGAGGTTAGGCCAGTGCCAAGGGTTGTGGTGTGCGGGTGGGCATAAATAATTATCTCTTTCTCGAAGCGTCCTTCTCTGTTTGCACTCTTCCAAATCACATCACATTTTTGATTTATCCGTATAGTCCTGTGACGAAATCAGCCCATAACCCATACGTAGAACCCGGTACTCACCGATACAGATCCAACTTTCACCCAAATGGGCGCTTGGTGAATGCTGACATGTCTTTCACCTTCAGATGTCCAGGTTCTGAACAAAATCCTTTGTTTCTAGGAAAGATTACATTACATGAAGTCCTCTTCCAGTTCCCTACCGGTCTTTCGAGGTACTTCGTCGTCTTCGTCGACGTTGAAGAGCGAGTCGTACGACCGAGCCGCCTTCTCGGCCTCCCTCTGGCGTGCGAGTTCTAGGTCGGCTTTTTTCTGGAATTACAGATTCGCGGTTGGATACAATTCGTTGGGTCAGGGTGATTCAACGTACCTTCTCTGTAGCTGCTGCTCGGCGCACTGCAGATTCGGCCTTGATACGATCCACGCGTTCTTGTTCGTGGTCAACGACTTTCTCAACTTTGGTTTTGTTCAGCCGGTTCACGATGACATTCTCGCGTCTGGCAACATGTACTGTTTAGGGAGATAAGGCGCGGAAAGAAGAATCGGAAAGAAGAATTCTTGATATGCTACGCACTTCGTTTAACCTGTGGCAGATTAGATTTGGTCATTCGGTATTGTGAACACGCACCCGTTTGTCGTTGTGGAAGGATACCTGGCCAACAGCCATGTCGCCCGTTTTCTACGGCCAGTTTGAAGGAAGTTGTCTCATTTCGGATGACGGAGAGCATCTACCTGCAGGTTGTCCCCAGGGGTGTATATAATCGTAAGATTGTCCTTCTTGTTGCCTTCAGTGCACTCATGAGCCTGAGAACACAGAGAAAATGAGGAAACCGTACCTTCGATGGAGTTCGCCTTCACGAGTTGCGCGCAGTCTGCTAGAAGAGCCTCTGGTATGCTCTCCCAGGCCATCTTTTCAGGCATACGGAGATAGACATGCGCAGATGACAACTTGTCGACATGGAACCAGACGTCTTGCGGCCATGCATATTTTATTAAATCCTCATCTAGAATTACAGTCGCAATTGCTGTCGGTACGTTCGTCATCGACTTCGAATTGAGGCACTGACTTTCGACCTTGTCCCGGCCCATGTAGATAACCGCAGATGGCTCGATGACTAGTTTGGGGGATATAAGCGTCATATATCAGTGAAGACAATGTGCAGGTCACCGTTCGATGTGAAGAACAGAACCATCTTGCGGAGGATAGGGCTCACTTAGCAGTCGAAAGGAAAGCTGGCACGGCAGGAGTTCCCCACAGTATCTAACCGTGGGAACGTTTCCTTTGCCATTGTTGGCTGAGCCTCGATGTAGCTCGATGTCTGCAGTGTAGTACACATGAACGAACATTGCCTCATGAATCTCGAGCTGAAGTAGTATGTCGCGTGTTCAGGTGCCTGGTGAGGGGGCGTTGCGCCACTCGACCCTTCCCTACAAGGATACATTGTGCAAGCAGCAAGCAGCAACTAAGCCCAGGTCTATTATGTTTTTTATGTGGTATGCAGTCCCCGTTTGACTCACCGTATGCAGTGGTTCAGCTTCACTATTCGAAATGACCCAAAGTTGTACTGCGACATTGAATATCGGCGGAAAGGAGGCATGTGGCGGGGTATCTTACAAGTTACATACAGCCTAAAAATGCCCAAGAAGTCAGCCATAACTCACCGCAGTGACCAGTCGTTAGCCTAGCGCATCACTAAAGGTCCCCACTATATAGTGCATGACTGACGACGAGGAATGACCTATAGTAACTTACCTCTTCAACGAAGCACAGAAATTTCTGTGCGACTGCAGGCATAGTTACAAGATCTGGAATACCAGGGGAATGGATCCCTCGGCTCTTCATCGACATCTCTGGATGAAGCTTAAGTGTTTTTCAGGGTCGTTCCTGACTTCCTGTTCCTTGCTGTTCAACCGCAACACGGACGCGGACTTCGAAAGAGAATCTGATCGTGTGAATTCCTGTGAATTCTGAACGTCCTCCATCGCAAGTGGGAAACACAACCACGACAGTCTCGAGATTCTTCGGCGTTTATCCACTGCCTGGCTGGCCTGATACTCATCCTTTCTGAGTACGTCCAGAAGCTTTTTGACAGCAAAGCAACCACTAAAAGGTCAACAGAAACCCTTCGTGCCGCAAAGATGCAACCCATGCCCAATCGCTTAGGACTTGGTCTGCGTCCACCTTTGCCGTCTTACGGCCAGGGTCCCTCAATGTCGGCTCTCGCACAGCAGCAACAGATGCAGTTTGTTCCTCCTCAAGCACAGAAACAAACAACCCTGTTCGTGGGCTCGATATCCGGCGGTATTACCGACGCATTCCTGAATCAACTTTTGACGGTACAGTCTTTTATCACACCTTCGTACTTATCCTAATTCGTGTTTAAAAGGCATGCGGACCCATCAAGTCGTTCAAGCGCCTAATCACGCCAGCAAACAAGCCTCAAGGATTCGGCTTTGCTGAGTTCGAGGAGCCTGAAGGGGCACTACGTGCGCTGTCACTGATGCATGGTATAGAACTGCCAGCGCTGGAGGATGGGTGTGCGAACAAAAAGCTGTTGGTGCGTAGATTCAGTCTTGCGGGCTCCTGTCACGCCTACGTCGCAACCCATTTTAGGTGAAAGCCGACGAAAAGACGAAGATGTTCCTCGACGCGTACCAATCACAGCGCATGGTCACAAGTGTGCGTGGTCTGCCATCTCGTGCAGGGGTTGCTACCATCTACTGATAATTGGAAATTGACATGGACACCCTACAGGCGGATGAGGCACAAACGGCAAAGTCAAAGGCGCAACTCGACGAACTTGTAGCGGACATCAACCGCATGTCACAGGACGCAGCGAACAACGGGCTCATCGACAAAGAAAAATACGTAATTCCACCGCATCTACATGACCTACAAGAGGCGGATCTTCCTGAGACACAGCGCGGGCTCGTCATCTCCGAGATTGCCCAGTTCCGCGAGCGGGCAGCGAAGCGCGAACGAGAGAAGCTGCGCGACGTGCGCGAGAGCATTCCGTCCATTGCGCCCAGTGGGCCGAAGGTCCGCGAGTGGGGAAAGCCGCAGGGGGGACCGGGACCTGCGCAAGGGACGGGCGCGCCAGGATCATCACAGTCGCGAAAGGAGCAGGGCTTCGGGAATGGCGCGCAGGGGTATAACAAGCCGGTGGGTTTCGTGAAGGGGCACGGAGGGAGTGCATATGACAGCGGCGGTCGATCTGTTTCGGGAAATCAGACGAAGACGGATGAGGAGCTGGAGGAGGAGAGAAAGGAGGCTCGACGACGGGAAGAGGAGGTTTCTTTCCGGGATGTATGTTGGTTTGACGATTATGACCTACTTCATCCTGATTTTCTTTCCAGCGTGAGCGCCGCTACGAGCCTCGGGAACGAACGCGTATTCAGACCCTTGAACGCGCTATTGCTAGGGAACGGGCTACCCGAGAGGCTGAGGATCGCCAACGTATTGAGATGCGCGAACGACTACATATTTGGGACGACGACGAAAGCGACGAGATGTTTTACATTGACCGGTCTGTCCCATTCCTCTTTCTTTATTTACGTCTTTGACACTGCAATGTTAGGACAAGGTGGCGTAACCTGCGAGGCAGAAGGCTTGAGGCTGAGGAAGCGGCAGATTCCAAGTCCCGGAGATTCGAAGAGCAAGAAGCTGAGAACCTTCGTCGCGAATCTGAAGACTTCCTGGCGCGACAGATGGACGAGATGCAGGCACTTGCAGAAGAACAACGCAAGGCCGGTTTGTTGCTAGACGACGGCGCACCAGTGAAGCTGAACGTCTCCATCGCGACTGCGCCGTCCAGGGAGCCTGCGGCGAAGGACAAGGCGGCAGTGTTCGGACAGGATGATGAGGAGGAGGACGCGGCCAAGAAGCGGAAGGTTCCCCTCGTCAAGCTTGATTTCAGCGTCGCAGAGAGCGGAGAGCAGACAAAGGAGAGATTGGAGCGAATCCGCGTTTCGGTACCGAACGACAAGGAGACGCTGTTCAAGGCTAAAGTGAGATGGGATGGGCTTTCTGATGTAAGTTTTTTGTCGTCGTCGCATAGTCCGGTCACCTGATAATATTTTGTGCAGACCATTATCGACCGGAAGTTTGAGCCCCTCGTTAAGCGTTTGATGGTGAAGTATCTCGGGGAGATGGAGGAAGAGGACTTGATCATGTATGTCCTTGAACATATGAAGGACCACAAAGGACCACAGAAGCTCGTGGAAGGCCTAGAACCTGTGCGTGATTGCGTTGACTTTTGTGTGTTTCCACTGACGTTTGGCTGCTGCGCGCCCTAGGTTCTCGAGGAGGAGGCGGTGGAGTTCGCGGTCAGCCTCTGGCGACAAGTGATATTTGAGAGCATGGCCTACAACGAAGGTCTTTTGACGGATAGGCTGTTGGTAGACTGAATGGTAGGCCAATATCGCTACTCATCACGAGGGCAGGTGCGTTGTGTAGCATTGGGAGCTTTTGATTGCTGAGGTGCTTGTGGTTTCCCACGAGTTTAGTATTGGCGTTTGGGGTCGGGGAGGAGGGCTGTCAGCGCATCAGCACGAGACAACCTGTGGGAGCAGATGTTTACCGTGACGTGAGTTTACCACCATTCGATCCACTCAGAAATGTAAATGATAGTGCTTTCTCTGACAACGTGGAGCCTCGATCTTCTCATTTGGAACGAATTTCAAACGCGTGGGGCTTTCTCTGGCACTCGATTGGAACGCGTCGTTGAGTTCTTATGCTTTCATTGGTCTTGTGGTACAGGGTGTATTTATACCAAGGCCGCGGTCATATGAACTACCCCCTTCATCTAGGTGCCGTATTTGCAATGTTCAGTGTTGGGTAGTCCTGTTCACCGCCGGCGATGCATTTGGCCAACGTTTGGGTTTCAACCTGCCCAGTGTCTACCGACATGATCAAAACACCCATGCGTCACTGGGGTATCCAAGGTATACATCCTCCGTTCCGCCAAGATCCTGCTTCATCATGAAGTCATCATGAACTTTGAAGAGACTCAATTTCAAACTCCGGAATTCGAGATCAAACCCGAGATGAGTTCAAGTGACGGTTTTTCATCAGAACGACGACAAATGTACTGGCTTCAAGTCAAACACGCGTTTGCTAGATCCGTCATGTCGACCCTTTCCTTGGCCCGCTGTCTGTTTGCAGCTCGATCCTGTTTTGATCGATGTTCGCTCTAATTGCGCACTATAAAGAGTGGTGCGGCGAACAACCGCGTTCTTGTCAACTGCTCTCTAGTGTCCGCCATGATTACGGCTCTCGCAGCGCTCGCATTCATATCACAAAGCGGGCTTGCTCAAGCTCAGACGTCGGTCTCCAGTATCTCCATCCGCACTGCTATTCCAAGCCCTACCGCTTCTGCCGGAGACCTATTGCCGTCGCAGTCCGCGCTACCTCCCAAGCAGACATGGTGCCCTTCAGATATCTTCTGCGCTGGGCCGGTAGGTGAATTCTCTTGCTGTCAAAATCATTCAGCCCAAGTCTCGTGCAGCTGCTTCAAACCGTAAACGTCGCGCACCTTTATCCCGATGACAAGACGTTTATCGACAAGGTTTGTTCCAATGTTGATTCCTTGATGTCGTCTGCTTATCAGTCTTTACATGCCAGCCCACCAGCAAGTCAGGTCTGGAAGTGCTGGCAGACTTCAGGAATATCTCAAACTCCACGACATATGGTCAGATCGTCGATTTTGTCAGCACCGACTTCAAGGGAGAGGGTCTTGAGCTTGAGGCACTGATCCTCCCGACCTTCAAGGAGGATCCGTCATTCCTCCAGAACGTGACCCAGCCAATTGTCAAAGCCTTCTCCAAAATAGTGCACGGCTACTGGAAGCAGCTGATCAGAGGTACGAACGCAACGACTGTCTGCCAGGGCGGGCCCAGGGGATGCGAGAGCTCCCTGATTCCACTGAACCACACTTTCGTTGTGCCGGGTATGCAACGTACCTTGTTCGGCGAGATCCAGCCAGGCTGACTGTGCCCAAGGCGGACGCTTTAGGGAACAGTATTACTGGGACAGCTTCTGGATCGTGGAAGGGTTGATCGAGTCTGAACTCCTGGACATCGCGAATGCGACGCTGCAGAACTTCATGGATGAGCTCGACCGGTTTGGCTTCATCCCGAATGGTGGCCGTATCTACTGTACGAACTTTGTCACTTGCATTTTCGTCCATCCTTCTATGCCTCTGTCCAGATTTGAACAGGTCGCAGCCTCCTCTTTTCATCCAGGTCAGTCCACCGCGCTCTAAGTATAGACTGACATCTGACATGAACTTGTAGATGCTGTCTCGTTATGTCGAGGCAAGTGGAGATAGAAGCATCCTCAGACGTGCTCTGCCTTTGGCGGAGGTACAACACACTCTCTTCTGTTCTCCTGCGTATATTTATGTTATTTCATGTGCAGAAAGAGCTCAAATGGTGGGACGACAACCGCTCCGTTCAAGTCACATCCAACAACACAACACACAAGCTGTATCGATACGCAGTCAGCAACAGCGCTCCTCGACCAGAGTCGTACCTCACAGGTTCGCAGCCGAGTACAACTCGAGCCATGGTTCAATACTAACCCTTGTTGCTTCATAGATTATAAGACTGCTAACGAACCCAACAACTTAAACGAAACTCAACGATCTGCACTGTACGCTGAGCTTGCCAGTGGTGCCGAGAGTGGTAAGTCGCTCATACAATTCACCTATCAATGCCCGACTAATCGCGTTATTCCAGGATGGGATTACAGTTCTCGATGGTTTGCTCCCGGTAGCGACGGGGGGCTCCGGAGCCTCAACGTCCGGAATACGATTGCGGTGGATCTCAACAGTATTCTTTGTACGCTTTACCTTCTTCGAGTGTCTAGGATCAGCATTGATTCGCATATTTCTGCCACAGACAAGGACCATATTATCCTTGCGGACCTCTACGCATCCGGCAACAGCAGCAACAGCACATCAGCATCTCGACACCGTACAGCGGCTGCAGCCCTCCGCACAGGTATCCTCGACCTCCTATGGGACCCGTCCAAGGTAAGTCTTTGAAGCATCCACGTCACCCCAAAATAGCTTATTGATCCTCGTTTCTCAGCTCGCTTTCTACGACTACAACCTCGCGACGAACACCCGCAACAATGTCTTCAGTGCTGCGAGCTTCTACCCTCTCTGGAGCGGCATCATTCCCGATGAAGTACTGAGCGGCCAGGAGAAAGCATTCGGATACTTCTCCTCTGTGAACCTTGTGCTTAACCGCTACAATGGCACTTTCCCGGTTACTTTCATCGACTCCGGGCTCCAATGGTAAACCTTGTTGAATTTCTTTTCTGTCTTTATTGACACTCCATCCCAGGGACGCACCGAATGCCTGGCCGCCGCACCAGTACATCGTGCTGCAGGCATTGCGCGCACTTCCCGCCAATCTCACCTCCGACCCCCTTCCTTCACCCTCAGATAACCAGTCTACCTTCAACCTCATTCCCCAGGGCCAGCTTGGACTCAGCGAGGACAAGCTCCCGGTCCAGTCGATCCACTCCAACGGCACATCGACTAATGCCACGACCTTCGGCCCCAACGCGGACCTCAATAGCGTGAATGGAACTGTTCGCAACGGCGGCGCAGCGGTGGAGGGAGAGGGCTGGGCCAAGGCGCTTGAGAGGCAACTGGCAAACCGGTACATCGCAAGCGCATTCTGCAGCTGGTGAGTCTCATGTGTAGAATATCATGTATCAGAACGCTAATACGTTGCTCCAGGCATGCGACTGGTGGCTCGATCGAGGGTCTGGTCCCTAGGCTTCCGGACGACCAGCTAAATGTCACCGACAGCATCACCAACACTGGAAATGTTCGTCATCCTCCTTGAATGACACTGCGCCTGCATTAATCCTCGACGCAGATGTTTGAAAAGTTCTCGAATCTGGAAATCGACTCTGCCGGACGAGGAGGAGAGTATACGGTCCAGGTAAGCACATCGACTGCGTGTTACGGATTCCATTTTGACACACGTTTGTGCGTTTGTGCAGGCTGGATTCGGATGGACGAATGGCGTGGCGCTGTGGATCGCGAGCGTCTACGGCGACGTGCTCACCACCCCTCAATGCCCCAACCTCGAGGGTGCTGGCAGCGGTAGCAACAACGGCGGCAACAACGGCGGCAACAATGGTGGCAACAATGGTGGCAACAATGGTGGCAACAACGGCGGTAACAGCGGCGGGAATAATGCTGCAACGAGTCTAGGATGGAACGGTTCTGCGCTGGTACTCGCTCTGGTGGGCGTGCTCAGCCACGTCTTATAATAATACGCCGCGGTTATGAGGGAGCTCTATGATCTACGTATGTACTGTATTGTACATGCATTGTAAGATGAAGAGGTGAAAATTTTAGGCTCTGATATAGATACCCCATGACGCTTCGATCTATCGAGTGACCCAGTCAAATAGAACGCCTTTCGCTACGCCACTCCATGCAATGAGCATATCCTTATCAGCGATATTCCGGATACTAAGTCGTGCCAATTCGCGGTGTGCCGGAGCAGGGCCACGACTAAAGAGGATCAGTGCATAGGTTCTGATACCACATAAAGCTTCGATCTATCGAGTGTCCCAGTCAATCAAAATGCCTCTCGCCACGCCACCCTCCCTTGCAATGAGCAAGTTCTTGTCAGCGATATTCC
>JABCKJ010000198.1:0-39156 GCA_018850815.1 Asterophora lycoperdoides
CTTGAACCATGGATCTCTAAGCAGGTCCTCAGCGCTGGCGCGTTGCGCGGGGTCGAGCTTTAAACAGCGACGCATCAGTGCAGCCATGGGTGTGGCCTCAGCAACTGGGACAATGTTGCTGATTAATTCGATGCGCCGTTCAATGCTGAGGTCGGGGACACTTTCATGAGGAACTTTCTTCAAGGAGCCTGTCAATCCAGTATGGCCCCGAATCAGGCAAGTGCTGTGGTGGAGGAGAGAAATTGATAGGCTTACAGTCCTTTGGGTCGAAATAATCAATTGCCAAAGGCCAGATGCTGAGTTGCGCAGGACGAAAATCTTCAAGGCTGGCCAACATGAAAAACAACACGTTTTCGGTAGGATCGAGATCAAAGTCCCTGTTGGGTAGGTAGTCAAATAAAGTACGACCTGCGACGATTTCATATATCTAAGAGCCGAACAGTTGAGTTCAGACGCAGCAAATTGAATCGGAGGAAGCGTACCAAGCAACCAAAACTCCATATGTCCACCTTCTCGTCCCACTTCCCGCCCAAAAAAACTTCGGGGGCCCGAAGACCAGGTGAAGTCACAACTTGAGTGCGACCAGTGGTGGAACGGACAGGGGATAATGCTATGGTAGACATATCATAACTGGTAACACAGAACACTGTGACGAACTCACCACTACCGAAGTCGGCCAAGACAAAGTTCCTCGTCAGCGCATCTTCGACCGATATCATGGGCAGATGCTGCGAGACAGCGGACTGGATCAGCTCATGTTTTGACATCTCCGGTGGATTGCGTCGCGGCGGATTGACTTCTAACCATTTGTCGATCTCGGCAGTAGTCATAGTTGTATCGAAGAGGAAGTTGTCTGGTTTTAGATCGGTGTGGAAAACTGAGCAACGATGCGCGTGAGCGATCCCTCGGAGGATATGGAGGAGGATGCGTTTAGACAGCCGCAGGGGTAAGCCTCTATTGTGTTCGATAAGGCCTGCAACGTCGCCACCATAGAGGGGAGTTACCAGGCAGCGATGCGGTCCATCCTCGCCAACGCCTTGTTCGTTGAACTGGGCCAAAAGTGGGATGCAGTGCGGGGACGAATTTCCGAGGCGGAGAAGGGCCTGCGACTCCCAACCGGCAATGCGCTTCTCCATAAGCTCCGTATAGTAGCCGGTCAGTGCTTTTACTGCTACATATTTCGACTCCCTGTCCATGTATGGGCATCCGTTCCAGTGAGTCGGTGGCGACTTACTCGTTATCGCGAACAAGCCACGTACTCGAGTACATACCCCAACCGAGCTTGCGCTCGACAGTGTACCGGTTGTTTGGTCCTATGGCCTGGCCGAATTCGAAGCGCGCCCAGCCGTAGCCGTCTACACCGGGGATGCCCAGCGCCTCTTCGATGAAGTCCAAAACGGTACCATCAGGTTGTACAGAGAGTCGCTCGTTGGGTGCAGCAGGGCCCAGGATGGGGGGCACTCGAGAGTTGCTCGTTAGGTGCAGGCTGGGCAAGAGTAGACATTCGTTTCCGAAGGTGCAGAGGTCGTGGACGCCTGGAAAGCAGTACAGTGTTCAACAACCTCAAATGGCGCTGGAGCATGGGCTAAGGAAATGGAAGGGAATAAATGGAAATAAATTGCCGACGAGTCACATATGTACGACGAACTTCGAAGCGTGTTGAAAATTGATCGGAATTTGCCGACGCCAGTTCAACACCGCCACGGTGGGCCCACGGTGGCGCTCATGCTCAAGCCTCAAGGCCTTGTACTCAGTACTGTGGAAGTTTTAAACTTTTGACCTTCGTTTAAGCTACCTCTGACGCTAGGCTTACGCTCTGCCCTAGTGCCCTAGGATGCCTCCGATGGCATAAAAAAGTAGGCATTGACAATTGCATATACTTATATGGCGATCACTTCAGGTGTACGGCTCGGTTGCTCTTCAAGTTGAATAAATCACGCGATGCTCAGTGAAACCACTCATATCGGTGATGCCTAAGCTTCTAGTCAGCTGTGTTTCATGACCATGCGTGCGTTGTCCACAACCGCCTTATCCAAAATATGTTCCAAGCCCTAATTTCAATCTATGCATAGATTGCTACCAATGGCCATTCAAAAATTGCAAATGCAGTGGGTGCCATATGCGTCGACCGAGGTCATTTGACACGTCAAGCTTCGTTGGCATGCGGGCGTTCTCGAGACTGATGGTTAGCGTACAAGTTGTTTCCATCCATTGCATTGCCGTGCTTGACTCGAAGGATTAGGTCCCAGCAAGGAGGATCTACAACTAAAATCTAATTGGCGGAAGTAGCTCTAGCCTCTCAGTACCTTGAAATTCAACGGCCTGACACACATTGAATCTTCGAACCTTCAGTCGGACGGCAATGCCTCAAACCTTCGCGGAGAGGATTTCTGCACCCGAGCGCTCCGGAGGATGATCAACGCTCATCGGGCTGTGTGCTGTAAGGATCAAACTTCATCGGCGTCAAATGACCAATTAGCCATCGAGGGATAATCGGTAAGTAACAGAGGTGCGCAATCGGGCTCCATGACGAATAGCAATGGTAAAAATAGGACGACTCTCCTGAATCACACCATGTCAATGGCCTGCAGATAATGGCCTGAATGCCGACCCAAAGCTCACTTGACGTTACAAGCGCGGAATGCGTGGAAAAAGGTGTGGATGCTGTGGATTCTGCGGTCTTGTGGCTTGTGCCCTGCTCATATTAGGGGTGCTTTTTTCATCGATGTAGAATGTATAGATCGATTGATCAGGACAGTGGAAAGGACAAGGACCCCGGAAACGCCTGATGGCGGTCATGCATTAGTAACGTGGCCATTATTTGTAGACCGCGCGCGTGCTTATAAGGACCCATCTCACATGTTACGCCTGTCCATCCGGAATTTTCAGGGTTTCCAGCAGGGACGCGTCGTTGGCTCGCTGTTTCGCTCCATTTCCTCTGTAACAATGTCTCCTACTCCCTGGACTCCGAACTCTTACCCCCCCACTCGCCGTTCTGACCATGTAGATGTCTGGAAAAGCGCATCGAAAGGCGAAGTTCGCGTGTCGGACCCCTACCAGTGGTTAGAGGAATACTCGGACGAGACGGACAAGTGGACCACCTCGCAGGAACTCTTTACTAGGTCTTATCTGGATAAAAATGCCGACAGGCAGAAGCTGGAGGATGCGTTTCGTGCGAGTACGGACTATGCGAAGGTGATCACCTATATCTACTCCATCTCGCGCAGGTCTTGAACCCATCTAGTTCTCTGCTCCGTCTTTGTATGAGGACGGTCGCTGGTACTGGTTCTACAATAGTGGGCTCCAACCTCAGCCGAGTAAGTCCACGACCCGGTCGTGCTTTCACTGAGGCTAAAGTAGTGGCTCTCTAGTCTTGTATCGCTCCAAAGGGAAGTCTCTACCTGACTTTTCCCAAGACGACAGTATCGTCGGCGAAGTATTCTTTGACGTACGGTTTTCCTTGTCATATTTGGGACTCAACTAACAAAAATATGAAGCCAAATCTGCTCACTAGTGACGGCACTGCGGCTCTATCCATCTACGACTTTTCTGAATCTGGCAGGTTTTTTGCTTATGGCATCTCCTACTCAGTTCGGCATCCACCTTCTGGTCACTGGTTATAAATTGTTCATCTTGACGTCAGGGAAGCGATTTCGTGACCGTCTTTGTTCGTTCCACGGACTCGCCGCTCTCTGAAGCCAATACGATACCCGAGAAAGATGACGGTCGATTATCCGACGTCGTTGAGTACGTGAAGTTCTCATCGGTCAAATGGTCCAAGGACTCCAAGGGCTTCTTCTACCAGGTATTTCCAGCCGAATTTGCACTTATCTGGGCGAATTATCTATCACCCTTTTAGCGCTATCCTGCGCCGACTCGTGAGGACGCAAAAGAAGGAATCGAGACCCGCGGGGACATCAACGCGATGGTGTATTATCACAGGGTTGGAACACCTCAGGGTGCGGCTCACAATTGATTGCTTTTTATCGATGCTAATCACTGTCGCCTTCCTCAGCGGAAGACATTCTGATCTACAAGGACGCGCAGAATCCAGAATGGATGTTCAGCGCTGACATCACGGACGATGGGAAATACATCGTTCTGTACACCATGAAAGATAGTTCTAGGGTGCGGTATTCATTCAGAACAGGATTCATTGATGTTCGCTGAGAGTCCAATCATAGAAAAATCTTCTCTGGGTTGCCGACCTAGCAACTAACGAGATTGGGCCGAATATCAAGTGGAAGAAAATCGTCGACGAGTTTAAAGGAGAATACCACATGTAAGTCGCTTAGCACCGAAAATATGCGTTATTGATATTCTTTAGAGTTGCAAACGACGGTCCGATACTATACGTCAAGACCAATACAGGCGCCCCTCAATACAAGGTTATTACGATCAATATTTCCGAGGACTTAGCCACCATCAAAGACTTTATCCCGGAGGACAAGAACGCCACCCTTGTCGAAGTGGACTACGTGAACAACGAATCGTTTGCTGTGGTTTACAAGCGTGATGTGAGGATAAATAAGTTTTTCCAAGTCTCCACTGACGACAATGCCGACAGGTCAAAGACGAGATCTATTTGTACTCAAAGACAGGGACTCAAACTACCCGTCTGGCACCCGATTTTGTTGGCGCTGCTACCCTCGCCAGCAGACCGAATCAGCCACAATTGTTTGTCACGCTGACTGGCTTCAACACTCCAGGTTCCATCGCGCGTTACGATTTCGCGGCTCCCGAGGAGCAGCGATGGAGCCTTTACAGGCACCACAAAGTTAGCGGTCTCACCCCGGATGATTTCGAGTCCAAACAAGTACGTGCACCGAGCCACCCTGACGATACCTTTCACTAAGCACTGTTTAGGTCTGGTACGAGAGCAAGGACGGCACGAAAGTCCCCATGTTTATTGTGCGCCATAAGTCAACGCCTTTTGACGGGACTGCGCCTGCGATCCAATATGGTGAATATCTCGCTGTTTGTTATGGTAAAGTCACTGCTGATGCCTGCAAATTCAGGATACGGGGGATTCAGTATATCAATCAACCCATTCTTCAGCCCAACCATTCTGACATTCCTCCAAACGTATGGCGCAATTTTGGCCGTTCCAAACATTAGAGGTGGCGCTGAGTTCGGTGAAAATTGGCATAAGGCTGGGACTAGGGAACAGAAGGTTTGCTTGAGACCGAATCATCTGTACGGTTTACTCATCTTAAATTTTACACCACCAGGGAAATGTGTTCGACGACTTCGTCGCCGCAACGTACGTACTCCAAACCTAGCTGCTACTCTCCATCACTGATGCTATCATTGCTGCTATAGAGAGTACCTTGTAAAACACAAGTACGCCGCTGCTGGAAAGGTAGCTATCAATGGCGGGTCAAACGGAGGTGCGTGTTATGTTTGGAAATTTAATTTATAAATGGCTCTGAAACCTTCATCCATAGGTTTGCTCGTCGGTGCCTGCGTCAATCGCGCCCCCGAAGGAACCTTCGGCGCTGCTGTGGCGGAAGTCGGTGTCTTGGACCTTCTCAAGGTATTTGTCTGCGGGCAGTAGTATCTATTCGAGTGATTGAACGATTCTCCGAAGTTCCACAAGTTTACGATAGGTCGGTGGATTTCTCATAATGATGCATGCATTGCGTTAGAATTACTCAACCCTTTCGAATCACTCAGGGAAGGCCTGGACGAGCGATTACGGAGACCCCGACGATCCTAAAGACTTCGATTTTATCTATCCGCTTTCCCCACTGCATAACGTCCCTACCGATAGGACATTGCCTCCGACGCTGCTGTTGACGGCCGACCGTACGATATGTTCACCAGTCATTATTTCTTTGCCTAATGCCACGTTCTCTCAGACGATGATCGGGTGGTGCCGATGCATTCGTTCAAGCATGCAGCGACGCTTCAGCACACGCTACCACACAATCCTCATCCTTTACTTCTCCGCGTCGACAAAAAGTCTGGCCACGGCGCAGGAAAATCGACTGAGAAAAGGTAACAACGTCATGGCCCTCACGCGATTCCTTTTTCTCATTTTCGCCCTTCAGAATCAAGGAGGCCGCGGACAAATGGGGTTTCGTCGCTCAGTCTTTGGGGCTGGTGTGGCAAGATCGCAAGTAAACAGATCAAGCAAGTTTTACGTAAATTTTGGCTATGGGGGATCATTCTCGGAGAATTGGTGTAAGGTTACACAGTAGGTCCGGGTATATCTCAAAGATGCATCAAGGACAGAGAATTAAATACCATGGTACTTCCGCCGAGACTGCGTTTTCTGTATCAGCATATCTGAGTGTATCAGTCACAAGGTCTCGAGCTGGTCCCGAGGGAGCGCAGATTTGACACTATCCCAACGTGGGCATGTACCACCTTCTCTCCGGACACTATAGCTTCCCTGATCGCAGATAGTCCTGAGCCTAGGGATTTTGCACCAAGACCTACTTCATAGTGATCTCTGAGATTATAGACGTGCTAGGAGACGGGGACTCAGGTGATATCTCCGTCTTCAGCACACGATTAGCCTTGGACTTTGGAATGGGCGCTATTTTCATATGAAAGTAAGTAAAGAGCAAGGCGAAAAAATGGAAGATCGCACCGTTCGTGTTCTCCGTTATATAGAAGCGACGCAAGATTAGGATGGCTTCTTCTCGCAGAAATCCCCCAGTCGCTCGATATGGAGGATGCACAGGATGGTCGACTCTTGGCATAACACCTGCGTCAAACCTTCGTCAAGCGCTGGGAAACGGGGTGATTACTGACATTTCGTTCACGCCCAAAACGCTTCCACAACCCCCGAATCGATCATTACCACAGCCATAAAATACCTCTTTGATACCCATCTGTCGAAGTGCGGATGCACACATCATGCAGGGCTCCACTGTCACATACAGCGTGGTGGTGGATAGAGGGTATGTGGAAATCGTCGGCGTGAGTTCCTTGTCAGCCAGAATACTATCAATGGCCTCAAGCTCGGCGTGCCGGGTTGCCTAACCAAGTGACCAGTTTGGCTTGCAATTCAACATGTGGCGAAGAATAGGACACACATTACGAAGCTCATTTGTCCGATTTCGTGCTCCTGCAATGATTTTTTCACCCCTCACGAAAACGCAGCCTACAGGAACTTCCCCGGCAGCCAAGGCCTCTTCTGCCTGTCTCGAAAAATCGATATTAGATCTCGCTTCAGAAAAGATAGTCTTATGTACTCACCATCGCCATAGCTTCTCTCATCCATCGAAGGTGTGGTGAGGGTGAGTCGTTCATCGAAATGAAGGCCTGTAGAATAGTTATGTAACGATCGTTAATGGTTAATACTGCCCCCATATACATACTCAAATCACGAAGCAGATTGTGACTGTTGAGAAATTTATTACTGGAATCGACGATCCTGCATCCTCGTATGTATTATGCACAACACTGACAGCCTGTGGACAAGGCTGGTTGAGGAGTGCGGGCCGCAGTGGCCGGAACCCCGAACCAGCATCCGATCGGAAAACATTCGGCTCAATCCTCATTGGTACGGTTGGTGCCAACTACTGTAATTCACATGCAGCGACCACGCCTGAGTTTCCATAGCGCCTGTCTCTTGTTCCCTACGTCCATGTTCTACCTGGTGTCCCAATGTTAAAGGGCTGGGACACCTACAGCAGGCAAGGAATCGATTTAGCCTCAGCGGTCACTTCGTTTGGATTTACTGCCGTTAAGGTCGGAACGAGGCTAGGGGTGAGTCTTGCCAGACTGTGCATGCTACAAGTCGATGTAATTGCTCTCTTTCAGTTTACATTAACGCGCGGTATTGCGTTTGCTACTGTCGGCGTAACCACCACTGTCGTTGACCACGCCATCTTTGGCGGGAGCACGGTTACTCGACCTGTCATCGGGGGTGCTGTCTCTACTGTCATTTCACTCGCCGAACAGATTACACTCGCGCCCATATTTCTCAGTGAATACGTCACCTCCACATCGCTCATTGCAGCACATAGTTCCATCAACGTTCTTTCGGTTATTTTCCCTGGGAGCAGCGACGCCTCGTTCTCGCTTGCGTCTTTCATCAATCTCGTGAGGCGCGAATGGTCCGCCGGCGAGAACGGCCCCGAGAACCGCTACGGCATCACCCAGATTGCACGCGCAATAGTTGCCTGGGTGGCTCTACAGGGCGTCACGCAGGAGTGGCAGGAGAAGATCTGGTTCAAACATCTGAAGGAAATTCACGTCAACGATACCACGGAACGACGACCTTTATCTAGAAAGTGCGCACTTCAACTATTTCCTCCCAGTCCTTAGCTCATATCCACACCAGGAACTCCCGTGTGCGAGTCACATCGGACGTAATACTACCCGGAAATCGCGGTCAACTCATTGCTGCCTCCATCGGCGAGGCTCCCCGGCGTTCTGAATCCCTCAGGAGCAGAAAATTTACGATATCACCCATGTCGCCTGTGCAACCTCGCGCCGCCACGCTTCCTGGTGAGCCATCTCGTTTATCCAAGGCTGAGCTCAAGACGACGCTGCGCCGCCTCTCGAAGATTGTCCTCGCTGGCTACGGTGGCGCCAGTCTTTTGTTTTTCGGCGTCTCCCCGACCACTACACGGGGTTCGAGAAAACTCAGCACTGCTGCAGAGATGGCTTCGGAAGAGGCCCAGCTGACTGACGCTATCGATGCTTCCGAGGCGGAGGCTCGTGGTGAATCCCCCGCTTCCCAGCCGGAGAACACATCGGAATATTCTTGGTGGGACGTGCTTCTGGGAAAACACGACCAGGAGATCTTCGAGAGAGCTGCCGGTCTTGGATCACCTGGGAAAAAAGCACAGGAAGAGCTGACAGCGAAGATGACCGCCACCGCTGTGAGTTGTTTTCAATCTGTTATGATATGGAAGTCTGACTTGGAATAGGTCATCGGTATCGAACATATGATGCCCAGGTTTTGGGTGCTGACTGACCATTCACGCGCCCAAGTCGTTCTTGTTTTGCGAGGCACCATGTCACTGAATGAAATCGCTGCTGACTTGACCTGCGAAGCCGAAGACTTCGAACCCGCCACGACAGTATTATCCGAGGAGGAGCAACACCCCGTACCCGGGCAGTTCGCCTTCCCATCCGTGACACAACCGCTCTCTAGCGCTTCCTCAACAGCGTCTCCGCACTACCACGTACACAGTGGAATGCTTCGTATGGCTTGCGCTATGGGTGATATCGGGAAGCCGGTCCAGCTGGCAGTTCAGGAAGCGCTTCACAACAACCCTGGCTATGGTGCGCAGGAATGACTTTTCATTATGACTGGTTCTGATGGTAGCATAGATCTAGTCATGTGTGGGCATAGCCTCGGTGCAGGTGTCGCTGCGATCCTTGGGCTGGTACGTCTGATGCCGTCGGGGAATGACCGTTTACTCATGCAGTCCTCCAGAAATGGGCGGACCCAAAGACGTGTCTGACGGTACGATCAAGTGGACTCCCAGTCGGGCGCCGCGTCTTCGTCTATTGCTTCGCACCCCCGTAAGTACTCCATTTCTTCCCATCCAACGCCCCTCTCATTCCTCCACAGCGCTCTCACAGATGCAGCCTTGAGCAAGCTCGCGGACAGACTCATTGTTTCCTTCGTTTACTCACATGATGTCGTCTCTCGTCTCTCCCTTGGTTCCATCCGCGATCTCAGGTCCGCTGCGTCGTGGCTCTGTGAGGCAGAGACCAAGCACGCAGGTGAAGGCTGGGCTGCAGTCACCACCCGTGCCAAACAATGGAAAGCAGGTGCCGGTTCGCCTGACGATCCACATTGGGTGAGTACCCTTGCAGCCATTATATTGCGCCTTTGGACCGACGCACTTACTTCAAAGAGCAGTTTATCGCGGTCCGGAAAACTCTCGAAGCTAACATGCAGATGTCGAACATGTTCCCCCCAGGCCAGGTCCTTTGGGCCATGAGGGACAGCGACCTCCACCCATCGCACCGTTCGTATCTAGAGCCTGCATCTCCCAGTATCGGCGCTGGTGCGGACAGACTGAGGCTGTTCGAGATTCTGGACGTCGAGCAGGTCTTTTCGCAAATCGTCTTTGCAAAAGATATGTTGAAGTGAGTTCACCGCCTTTCCCTATCGAACCTCGTCGCCCAAACTAATTCCTCCTCAGAGCCCACATGCCCCATCAGTACGACAAGGTTCTCCATGACCTCCTGTAATAATCCTAATTTACGTATGTATGTATCCACCACCGCCATGGGACATCCTGTACAAACATTTGTCGTATTCAACTCGTAATTAGTCTGTTATACACCAAGGATGGCACGCCCCCACCTTGGGCCGTATGTCTCTGAGATGGTACATAGATTGCGAACTGGGCAGAATAGTTGACGTTGAGACTGTTGAAGGACTACTCCTGGTCGGTCTGGTCGCGTGGTCGGTACTTGATGCCCCGGTTCTCCAATTCCGATTCAACATCTTCAGGTATCCGACCCTTGACGCGCACGGCGTACATCCCTCGAACGTATTTTGCTATCGCATAACAAAAAAGTCAGGTTAATTGGTGTACGAATGGAATGAATGAAACCGAAGACCACGCACATGTCCGCTGCCATCTCGACACCCAAGAGGTCTCTGGCTCTATCACTGAGATCACCCCATCAAAGTAGGTCGTCGTACACGATGCTATACGGTCAGAGTTCCCTTTCATCTGCTTCTGGTTTGGGTTTTGTTCGACAAGAATCACAACGAGGGCTCACCTGCATGATCTCTTCGCAGTTCGGGCAACCATTCTTGCGGAAATCGACAGGGAGTTGGATTACTGAGCAGAGAAGACATGCGCGGAGCTGTTTCGACCGAGCTGCGGATGGGATTGCAGCTGCCGCCATCGTGGTTGTGGTCCAAAGAAACTTGGCACAGGTGACAGCTCTGTCGGCGACATCAGATCACGTGCCTTTTGCTTCCCGCGGTTTGCAGTCGCCGACGTCAGTTTTTCGACTGTTTCCTCTGACTCCCGCCATTCTCTCTCTTCTTGCGCGCTCCAAGGACGCTAGTTGATCTCTACCTGCTTGTGAATCAGGCAGATATAACTGGAAGACTCACAAACGCAGTGCGCTGTCTCCTAAGGGTTTCTTAAGGTTCGCACATTATCAGAGTCGTCGTCATTGTGGTCGACCCCATTTGACATTTTGATTTTTGGTATTTAGCGCATGAGCAATGTCGGACAGCAGCTGTTCTCAGGTGCATGGGCCAACGCATGTCTTGGGTCTGGCTTCTGACGTCTTTGGATCTTCACAGGCGCGTTATCGGGCTTCGCGACGACCGTTTGCCTTCAGCCTTGTAAGAATGCTCGTTTTCCCGCTTTAAAATGGCGGTTCTGATGAAGCGGAGAATTAGTCGATCTCCTGAAGACGCGCATGCAGCAGGGGGATGGCACGTTGAATGTCAAGTGAGTGAAACGGCCCGGTGGGGAGCCATGCTCACCTTCAACAGACGGAATACCCTCATCATCGGTACCGCTCGCGACATAATCAAGCAGAATGGTGTGAGTGGATTGTGGAGGGGTACGACCGCGTCTTTAATGAGGTATGTATTGATTGCCCGTTCTCGAAATTAATACCCAGATCATTCCGCAGGAACGTTCCGGGCGTCGCCCTTTATATGACCAGCCTCACCCAGCTACGCACGGTTATGGCGACCTCAACCTACTTCACACTTGTCCGGAAACACTCACATGACCACAATTCGAAGAACTCGTCCGTGCTACCCACCCTCACCAATGGAGGCAACCTGCTCTCTGGCGCCACTACACGCGTTGGAGTCGGTTTCCTTCTAAATCCTTTCTCTGTGGTCAAGGCACGATTTGAGGTTTGCACGCAAGCTGCTCACCCTCACATCACGACTTATTTCGTCGTCCCAGAGCAACATGTATGCATATCAGAGTTTAACTGGCGCCCTCGTCTCGATCACCCGCCAGGGGCCGTCAGAACTTCTCCGTGGATTTTTGGCGTCCTCGCTTCGAGATGCGCCCTACGCAGGTCTCTTCATTGTGTTTTACGAAGGTATCAAGCGTGAAGCGTGTATGTTATTGCTGCTTCCTTGGTCAAAGATATCCTCCCATGAATATGCTATTTCTAGATTCGATATTCCCTACGTCTTCCAGCGCCCATTCGGCTGCGTTGCACAGTATTTCTGCTGCCTCCGCGGGTGCGATAGCCACGATGGCCACACACCCTTTTGACGTGATTAAGGTTGGTGTTGCTACGCTCGATGAGATCCCTTCCTCCTGATCCCACTGTTGGTTTCAGACAAAAATACAAGTGCGATCCGAAGATCGATACCATGGACTAATGCGCACAGTTACTACCATCTGGAAGGTAACTCATCCGCATTTTTCCCCGTACATGCCTTTACTCACGGACGTGACCGCTGTCGTCTTCTTCCGCAAAGCAACGAGGAGTTGCTGGATATTTTGACGGAGCAACTCTACGAATGTCGCGGAAAGTACTTAGTTCTGCCATCGGCTGGGCCGTATACGAAGGCTACCTTATATTCTCTCGGGCTTCTTGACCTTGCTGAACTAATTATCATCGTGCCACGCCGACGGTCAAAGAGACCCGCGATGTATGTATTCTACACTACCACCTGTTGACCCAAGGTCGCAATACCTGGACCCCCACCCCCTTCAGCACTTACTGTGTTAAATACCTCCTCATCGTCCTTCTTCGCCATTTGGTGTCTGCCAGTGCTTCGCCCAGTAGGAACGCGCCCACGTGATATCCGTGACGCGCATGTAACACCAATTAAAGTTGTCACGGAGCGCGAGAAATTTTCTCCTGTCCCCTTGTTCCCGAACAATCATGGCTCGAATGACAAGAAGTGCTGCGCGATCCCTGGCATCTCCTTCGTCGGCTTCTGGAGCGGGAACGAGCAATGCGTCGCCAATATTCAGTGCTCCAGGCTCAGCTGTGCCCTCTGAGACCCCAGCTACCTCGGACAACGAAGACATAAGGAAACCACAAAGAGCTGGCACAAGGGGAAACGGAAGAAAGCGTGCTGCTTCGTCCGACATCGACCAGTCTGAACCAGAGCTCAATTCAGTCAAGCGGCCCGCTATGAAACGACGAGCTGTAACGTCAACTGTTTATGTTGAGGTTCCAGTGCGACGTGCTGGAAAGGAGAAGGCCACAGCAAGAGTGCGTAAAGCGAGGTTTTGAGGACTGACGGGCGCTTATCATCAATTGTCAGATGGAAACTCCTCCTCCGCCACCCTCAAAGAAGGGTAAAGGCAAGGCGCCTGTCCGTCCAGCCCCTGACTCCGATGATGACGACGACCTCATATCCCACGCGGGCCTGGAGTTCGACGAGAATGATGATTTTGAAGACAGTGGTTCTGACTTTGTCGTTGAGTCTGAAGTTGATGAAGAGGCCTTCGCAGCCAGTGACAGCGACCAAGAAGCACTTATGCTTTCCGCTGCTGTCGAAAGGTCCCTGCAGACCTCGACGCCGAGAGCCGGCGGGTCCTCAAAGAATCGCATGGGTGCTGCTGCTGCCGCAGCTGCTGAACGCCGCCTTGCTAGACCCAATCAAGATGTCGACGTCGACGACCATGTCGCGAGTGACAGCGATGCAGCTAGCGATACTTCATCTGAATCTGGGTCTGACGCTCCCTTGCCCAAGAAGGGAAAAGGCAAAGCCGCCGCCAAAAACACAAAGAAGGTCATCCTTGCTTCCAAGTCACAGCACATGACACTAGCCCAACTCCGGAGGCAGAAGCGGGAACTAAGACAACAGGCGAACGCGTGGAAGAAGGAGATCAAGGCAGAAGTAAAACGGCTGGAGCGAAAATATGGACGTAAACTTACACATGTCAGTTACCTTTAACTCTTTTGTCCCGTGTGTCGTCCTGAATGATACCATTAGGCTGAGAAGACGTCCCTTGCGCTGCTCAAGCATCATCCGGAACTCAAGGATGTTTGGGGTGATCTCGAGGAATCGATTCCTGTCGTCACGCCGACGATGGCTGAGCAACCGGCGAACTTGAAAGTGACCCTTTTGCCTTTCCAGCGAGAGAGTCTATTTTGGATGCGGAAGCAAGAACAAGGCATATGGCAAGGTGGCATGCTTGCTGTACGTGGACTCTGATATATTGTTGATTTTTTGACTAGCTAACGTCACCCGCAGGACGAGATGGGGTATAGCCATTCGCAGATTATTGCTTCTACTCACTGACATGTTTTCAGTATGGGAAAGACTATTCAAATCATCTCGCTCTTGGTTTCGGACGGCGTCAAGCTAAACCTTGTTGTGGCGTAAGCTTCCTTACCTTTTCTTTGGTTACCCTGACTGATCCCCTGTTCCAGGCCCACTGTCGCAGTTATGCAATGGAGAAACGAAATACAGTCTCATACCGATGGAATGAAAGTACTTGTGTGGCATGGTTCTTCTCGAGAATCCAACACCAAGGAGCTACAGAAGTACGATGTGGTATGCAAATCTAGTTTCTTCTTGTTAACTAGATACTAATTTTCGGGGCAGGTCCTGACGACTTATGCCGTTATGGAAAGGTGTGTATCATGTGCTGTATGCATCCCAGGCTTCCCGCTCATATTCGTCTTCAGTTGCTTCCGGAAGCAAGAAAGTGGCTTCAAACGGAAGGGCATGATTGTCAAGGAGAAATCACCTATTCACCAAATCCAATGGAACCGTATCGTCGTATGTACTTTTCATGTTCCCTGTTATCCATCGCTGATCGTAATGCCCAGTTGGACGAGGCTCATAACATCAAGGAGCGTTCGACCAATACAGCCAAGGCTGCCTTCAAACTCAAGAGCAATTACAAATGGTGTCTATCAGGAACACCTCTTCAGAATCGAGTTGGTGAATTGTACAGTCTCGTCCGGTTCCTCGGTGGCGACCCCTTCTCCTACTACTTCTGTATGTGTCAATTTGTTCGTCACCCAAATATTACTAACTTCGACATAGGCAAGGCCTGTGACTGCAAGTCACTCCACTGGACGTTCTCGGATAAGCGATCTTGCGATGGTGTGTTGTCCCATCCTTAGAACTATAAACTTCTTTTAAAACTACGGCTCAGACTGCGGACATACCCCTATGCAACATGTGAGCAATCCGTGCCCTACTATAACTCTACTCATGTCTTTCTTCTAGACTTGTTTCTGGAACAACGAGATCCTGACACCCATTCAGAAAAACGGAATGCTCGGTCCTGGTAAACCTGCCTTCAAGAAGCTCCGGATTCTCCTCGACCGTATGATGCTCCGTCGAACGAAGGTACGTCGAATTTCTCCATCAGTGTCGCGCCATCCTAACCAGTCGTTCATAGCTTCAAAAAGCCGACGATCTCGGCCTGCCGCCACGTACGGTTCTCGTTCGCAAGGACTACTTCAGTCCGGAGGAGAAAGACCTGTATCTTTCGCTGTACACCAACGCGAAGCGGGAGTTCAATACATATATTGACCAAGGAACGATTCTCAACAGTACGTCTTCCACCTTCATGAGGAGCAGCCATCCCTAACTCCACTTCAGATTACTCGAACATCTTCACGCTGTGAGTAATACGCCGCCCGCTCCATTACAACGATTCACCTGTATCCTTGGCAGGCTTACGCGTCTTAGGCAAATGGCCTGCCATCCTGACCTCGTCCTGCGGAGCAAGACCAACGCTCGCAGTTTCACTACCGACGAAATCGAAGAAGCCACCGTCTGTCGTCTCTGCAATGACATCGCAGAGGACGCCATCAAGTCCAAATGTCAGCATATCTTTGACCGCGCCTGCATTCAACAATATCTTGAAACGTCTGAGGAGGCTCATGTTCGTCATCCGGGCTCTCACCTCTTCGTTGTCCACTAACCATCACCCGACATCTAGCCTCAATGCCCCACTTGCCATCTTCCTTTGACAATCGACTTGGAAGCACCCGCCCTTGAGATAGAGGAAAGCGTTTCTAAAGCACGGCAAGGCATCCTTGGCCGTCTAAACCTCGAGAATTGGCGGTCTTCGTCGAAAATTGAAGCACTTATCGAGGAGCTCAGCAACTTGAGACTCCAAGACGCGACGACGAAGAGTATTGTCTTCAGCCAATTTGTCAACTTCCTGGATTTGATCGCGTACAGGCTCCAGAAGGCCGGATTTAATGTAAGGCTTCCCCTTCTTTCCCTGCTTTGACGATCACGAACGACACCTATTGCAGATATGCCGACTTGAAGGAACGATGAGCCCACAGGCCCGAGATGCCACGATCCAGCACTTTAGTACGCCTTTTTCATACGATTTGTTGTTTTCGTGTTCTGATGATTGGGCTTCTAGCGAAGAACGTCGACGTGACTGTGTTCCTTGTCAGTCTCAAGGCGGGAGGTGTCGCTCTCAACCTGACAGAGGCCTCCCGAGTCTACCTCATGGATAGTTGGTGGAACCCGGCAGTATGTCATATCCTCGTGTTCCTGTTTACCATAGCGATCTAACCGATTCTGCTTCAGGTTGAATTCCGTGCGCATCCCATACTCTCGCCGCCCGAATTGTGTTTTATTTAATCTCCTTTGACAGAGGCGATGGATCGAATTCATCGTTTGGGCCAGCATCGGCCCGTGCAGGCGATCAAGATCGTCATTGAAGACAGCATTGAGAGTCAGATCGTCCAGCTGCAAGAGAAGAAGTCGGCCATGGTTAATGCCACTTTATCTGCCGACGACGGGGTAAGCTGCCACTTGCAACTCGTGGACGACTCTTTACTTATCAGCTACTTGTTATCAAGGCCATGGGCCGCCTGACGCCTGAAGATGTGAGTCGCTGTCCGGCTTCTCTTGACCTGATACTGACGATCGTCCGAATCATTTTGCTAGCTGAGCTTCCTATTTAGAGTGAGCTCCCTTTTTACTGCCCCCGTCGTTGGCATCGTTTTGATATCGTTCTTGTTAGCTGTAACTAAGATACCCCTTCTCTCTGTTGAATATCTCGTGCCACCTCCTTACATAGACGTCGAGTCCAAAGTCATAACTGAGTTGAGATACAATGTGACGATATCACTGACGCCCTCCAAAAATGTACGGGATGAGATCCAAATCGACGATTTAGGTATTTATGTAACGATGGGACTCCGATTGGTAGACCTGTGACCGGTCCCTCTATAAGCAAGTTCAAGTTGTATCGCGAGAATCTCATACAGGGATGGTGGAACCGTACGCGTAAAGAGACGCGTAAAGAGCTACTTGAATTCTGCGGCTTGTGATTGGACAGTCATTAATCACATGCCGCCGGCAATTGTTTCTTGAATCTCCGGGTATCAACAGACGCCTACCCCGCTTTTGATGCTTGCTTGCCTTTTGCTAATATTGCCTACTATCTAGACTTCATAATGGCGACCAAGGGGTTCAAGGAATTCACTATTGAAGAGGTGGCAAAGGTGAGCAACATTAAGTAGTTTCTCCCGTATTGAACTTCCTGAGCATGAAATAGCACAACACCGAAGGCGACCTGGTAAGTGCACAACACAGTAATGACCATAGTTTCTTTCATTCAAATCAATTACAGTGGATAATCATAGACTCAAAGGTCTACGACGTATCCAAGTTCGCCAACCTTCATCCCGGAGGAGCGAACGTTCTATGGGCAGACAGCGTCGGTGAGTCTGAGGCACGGCGAAGCTCAAGAAACACGTAACTAAATGCCTCGTCATCAGCTGGAAAGGACGCCACACAAGTGTTCTTTGGCCTCCATCGCCAGGAGGTGCTCTTGAAGCCCCAATATGCGAGACTCCAGATAGGCAACATCACTGGGCAGGAGGAGACCATTCGGCCGTTGGCGCCGGGGGAGCTCAGCCAGGTTCCTTACGCTGAACCTACATGGCTCAGCAAAGGGTATTTCAGCCCGTATTACTCAGAGGGCCATAGGAACTTTCAGGTCGCCGCGCGCAAGTTCTTCATGGAGGTCGTTCAGCCCGAATCGGCGCGGTGTGAGGAGAGCGGGAAGCGGATATCTCAGGAAGTGGTCGACAAGATGGCGTAAGTACCGAGCCATTCAAGGATTTACATGACTAATGCGACCATATCATCAGGGAGGCAAATATTATTGCGATGCGTCTCGGGCCAGGGAAGCACTTGAAAGGCCGCACTCTCCTCGGTGGTGTCATCAAGCCAGAAGATTTCGACTACTTCCACGAGGTGACTTTATCAATGAACCATATCAAACAAAACGTAGCTAACGCCTCGCGTTTAGGGTATCATTCATGCTGAACTCGCACGTGTCAGCAGCCGCGCCGTCGTAGACGGGCTTCTCGCTGGTCTCGTCATTGGTGTTCCGCCGATATTGAACTACGGCTCGCCAGAGCTTCAGCAAAAAGTGATTCCGGATGTAAGTATATATTCCTTCGATGTCGGTGGTAATGCTCAATGGTGTCCGCAAGGCCCTTTCCGGAAAGAAATATGTGGCGCTCGCGATCAGCGAAGCTTTCGCGGGCAGTGATGTTGGTGGACTTCAAACGACTGCTGTGAGGGACGGTGACTATTGGGTTGTCACCGGAACGAAGAAGTAGGGTTTTCCTCAATGCTTGCTGTGTCTATACCGCTGATGGTTCCTCCAGGTGGATTACGAACGGGACGTTCGCAGACTATTTCACGACGGGTTGCAAAACTGAGGTTCGTGTTCCTTACTCGTCGGATAGTCGTTTCTCGGAGCTGATCATCTTTACCACTCAGACCGGGTTCACGGTTCTTCTGATTGAGCGTGGGCCTGGCGTCACGACGAAGCAGATCAAGACTGGATATTCGTCCGTCGCTGGAACTGCGTACATTACTTTCGATAGGGTACGTACACGGATCCATTCGCTCAAATGTCTATCCGCATTTCCCTTCTAACCTTTCTCTCCCCGTCCAGGTGCGCGTCCCCGTCTCACATACCCTCGGCAAAGTTGGCAACGGCATGCAAGTCATCCTCAGCAACTTCAACCACGAGCGTTGGATGGTCATCGCGTGTTCAATATCCGCACAGCGCCTCGTCGTCGAGGAGTGTCTCAAGTATGAGGTTTCCTCGATTTCGCCACAAATGACATCCCATACCAACTAAGTTTCCACAACAAAGATGGGCGAGCCAACGCTTGGTGTTCGGCAAGCCGTTGACTTCGCAGCCTGTAATTCGCGCAAAACTCGCAGCAATGATTTCCCGCGTTGAGGCGTGTCAGAACTGGTATGAGTCTGTGACGTTCCAGATGAATCAGGTGTGTGGCGCCACATGCTAGGGGCTGATCGGTGTGCTCATGTTTTAATCGCTCAAGATGTCGTACAACGAGATGTCAAGCAAGCTTGCGGGGCCAATTGGGTTATTGAAGCAGTAAGTTTTCGTGCTTGTGTGCTATTTCGGGATTTGCGCTCATCGTGTCATTCAGATTTGTTTCGCGGACGGCACGCGAGACTGCAGAAGGTATGAAAACTAAGGACGTACTCGCTGTGTTTCCGTGGACCTGACCCTTTCTTGCGCAGACGCCACGCAAGTGTTCGGCGGCAGAGCACTCACTACAACAGGCATGGGCAAACTTATCGAAAATGTACGTCTGCTCAAGTACCAATTCACGAACTTGCTTATGTCTCTTTGCACTAGTATCACCGAACATCAGGCTTTGATGCAAGTAAGTGCTCGTCACAAGAATGCAGCCTGAGTGCGCCCCTGACGCGTCAACTTTTTCTTTCAAGTTCTTGCTGGCGCGGAAGATGTGCTGGGTGATCTTGGTGTGCGGCAGGCACTAAAGAAGATGCCGCGCGACGCTCGGTTGTAGCCCGGGGGGTTCGATATATTATCGCCTAAGTATATAGGTGGATAGGTGGACAATCGTATCCGTATCTCAGATCACCGTAATTTTCGCATCGGAGTACATACGCCCCAGGACGGCTAGACCAACAAACCCACCCACTATACGGACGGTCGGCTGTAGCTCAAGTGGTTCGATATATCATCGCCTAAGTATACAGGGGGACAGACGTATCCGTATCTACAGATCACCGTAATTTTCGCATCGGAGTACATACACCCTAGGACTCATCTTAATCCAAGATGCCACATCACCAGCGCTAGACCAACAAACCTACCCACCATACGCGATAACACAGCGTCTAGGTGCGAGCTCGAGTTACCAAGGGCGGGTTGGCTTTGGGACGGGTCACCTGCGGACAGCGTGCCCGTCGCCGGATCAGTCGTAGGCTGACTCTGCTGCGACACCGGTGGGGAGGGTATTGAGGTGGTGGCAGTGGCGGTGGTGGTGGCGGATCCAAGAGCTGAGCTTGGTTTCGTGCTGCCACTCGAAGCGGTGGAGCTCGTTCCTGGAGTAGAGACCGGGTGCGAGGAGGATTTGGTGCCCGTATGGCCTTGGCCGGGGAATGTGAATGTTGGGATTGGCAGACCTCCGCTCGCGCATTGCCTTTGGAAGCCTGTTAACACACACGACGGTCGTAAGTATGATAGTATGATTATGGGGTAGCGATGAAGTTATGCCGCACTCTTCAGAGTTTCTTGCTGACTGGTGTAGTCCACGATGTCACCAGATTTGCCCACACACAGGAGGCAGTTGAAGTACAGCGCCGTGAACGTCACGGTGCAGCACTGTTTCGGTGTGCATCCCTGTGGTATCAGTGGTATCGCTTTCCCCTCCAGTTAGATGGGTATGTACTCACCTTGGCGATGGCAGTGTTCGGATAATAGCAAGTCGTTTTACACTCGGCGGGTACTTCGATAGGACCAGCTTGGCGAGCGCTCAACGTTTTGAGACTGCTTTCTACGACAGGGCTGATTTTCAGGGGGACGTTGAAAGAAAGCGCTGCAACATATGATATCGAGAGGAGAACGGAGACAGAGATAGCAGCCAGCATCATGGGGAAAGCTGAGAGTCAACGGTGCTCGAGGCTCTTGAATGTTGCGGACAACAGCACGATCAGCTAGACGAGGATTTATCAGGAGATCGATGGGCATTAAGTATGGAGAGGTCACAACGCTTCCATGATCATCATATGTGGGCGCAGATGTCAATGCGGGAAAAGATGCGATGTCGACTGTGCACATGGGGACGCCAGTTTCGAAGAAGCAAAAAGATTGAAAATCTGCACAGTTGACAAAGGGGACACGAGGAGCCGGGGTGGAATGACAGACGGCTACAAATTCTGTACTGTGATTGGGCTGCACAGTACGGTAACCGCTTCGACTTCCACGGAATGCACGCAGTTGAACTTGGACGGCAAAGTTAGATCCTGCCGTTCCAATTCGCATCTTGTGGCGGCCCCTTGCACGTCCGAGTCTCTTTCTTTCCCAGAGTCTGAAGATGGAGTCTAGAGACTGCAAGTGCCCCGGGATGTAATGGTATGAAGGACAGTGCTGAGCGACAAGTGCAAGGACCGTGCTGCAGGCCCAGCCTCCAGGATATCCAGACAGACCTGACTGTGGGCAATGAACTTGGCTAACCGCGTGGAAGACAGTTGAACCCTAGGGATTCGGAGCGTTAGGGAACATCAACGGCAACAGGCAGGAATTGTGAACATGTGGTCTTGATCCTGAAAGTGACTACAGCTTCCCCTTCCCGGGGCATAACAGAATTCGACAAGAGTTCGATGTCTCGAGTGGTGCTCGAAGATTGTGGCATTGAGAGATGTGGCAGAATTCAAGTGCAGGCCGGACGGGCCACAGTTGTCACAAGCCGTCACGACATCGTCGCCAAACTCATGCTTCAATGCTTGCCAATGCCAACTCCATTGGTAGTACTACTACTAGTACGTGCCACCGACTACCTCTCATGCTGGGCATGGGTAGTAAGTACTTCCCAACCTAAAATGACCTCTACAGCCCAAAGTGAACTCGAAATCAGTGGCTTTATTCATTGAGTTTTGAACCGCTTTATTCATTGAGTTGTTGCACCAACAACGGTTCATTCACCGAGGAAACCATCACGCAGACCATAAGTAGTGACAGTATGTTAAGCATGTAATTAGTTTCAGAGCATATCGTTGGTATGCTGAGGTTTAAGTTAAGATTTATCATTTGGGTCAGCAACCCTAATTATTCGGAGTTGGATCCCGACCCCATGTCAAAATTCTTGCGGACACTATGCACTACTCGTCGAGCTCTCCAGAGAACAAATCTAGCCAGGCTCTATGCCACAGAAGCGACTAATCTGTCGGAGGGGAACGCCAAACCTTCGTTGTATGGCCAGCCATTATTCCAGTCACATCCGCATCTCTGTATGTGAAATTGAACTTGTCGTCTACATTTGCTTATGGCTTGCAGTTCAACCACAGGAACTGACGCCAGGGATTCCCTCAGAGGACTATGAGCGGCGACGTTGGAAGCTTATGGATGGCCTACCTGACAGCAGTCTTGTTGTGTGCGTAGCAGCGCCGATAAAGTACATGAGTGGAAGTACGTACCCCGGCAGCGAAGGGCAGCTTTCGACTGACATTTCGCAGATATATTGTAAGGCATTGCTAGCCATTCTCGCGTTTCGACGGCTACATTTCAGTTTACACAGCTACAAGTATCGCCAGGCCTCGGACTTTTGGTATTTGACTGGATTCGAGGAGCCGGATTCTGCGATCATTCTAGGTGCGTCTTTTCCTCCACCCCATTCTTGTATTGACGCGATCCCACAGAAAAAAATTCAAGCTCGCGGGGTTACCGGATGACGCTGTTCTGTAGTGGCAAGAACTCCGCAAAGGAGAAATGGGATGGCGCAAAGTGCGTGCTCAGCGTTTTTCGTCATTTTTGTTGGCTAACCTTTTGCCGGAAGAACGGGTCTCGATGAAGCTGCCACTATATTCCGCGCCGACGACGCCCGCTCGATCGACCATTTCTCCGCACATCTCAAGGCCGCCCTGGCCGAACATAACCATGTATATGTCGACATCCCTCCAACCCATACACGCCGTGGCCCACGAGCAGCAAGCAAATCTGTTCTCAAGTACCTGGCGCCGCCAGTTGAGGCCCGTTCCGACTATGATATCATTGTCGACTCGCTGTCCACGAAACGGAAACCACTCGCTCCGGAGGTAGCGAGACTACGCGCAATCAAGAGCCTGGCAGAACAGCACGTCATGCGCAAGGCCGCCGATATCAGTGGACGTGCGCATGCAAAGGTCTGTCACAGTACAGATCTTTCAGCTTCACAAGTCCTATACTAAACGCCGCCCAAGACCATGCGCTTCACGCGACCGGGAATATCAGAGGCCGCCCTCGCAGCTCACTTTGAATACCTTTGCGTGTTGTCCGGTGCTCAGAGAATGGCTTATGTTCCTGTTGTCGCTTCTGGGTGAGCTTTGGTTTAGTGCCCATTGACCGCCACTCACTCAGTCCAGACCAAACTCTTTAATTATCCATTATACTTCTAATAACCACTTAGTACGCCAGGAAGAGCTTATCTTGATCGACGCTGGATGTGAATTCAAGTACGTCTTGCCTTTTACTGAATGCGTCTGCCCCATCTTGACGCGTCATTTTTCCTTCGAAGCGGTTATGCTTCGGATATAAGTGAGTCTTCTACATCTCTTACCGCTTCCCTGCCTTAACCCAATGTCATCATAGCACGAACTTACCCTGCTTCTGGAAGATTCTCCGATCCCCAGCGAGACCTATACGCGGCAGTTCTTGCCGCCCAAAAACAGCTCGTGGGTCTATGCCACGAAGCTGCAGACCTCAGCCTTCACGACCTTCATCGTCGATCGTGCGACCTACTGCGGCAGGAGCTGAAGCAGCTTGGATTCAATCTCAAGGGGAGCGAACTGGAGTCTGTGCTATATCCACATTTCCTCAGCCATCCTATTGGTGTCGGTCAGTGCTGTTTTGCTGTTTTCTATGTGAGACTCAAGCTGACTGTCTTTGTGCAGATTTACATGAGTCGAGTAACTTTGACCGTGGCGGATCGTGAGTTCAGTGAGTATCAACACTCGATGCCCGAGTTTTAACCTCGCTGCCCAGACTCAGAGAAGGAATGGTCGTCACGATTGAGCCAGGTAACTTGCTTTCTTTTCATTGATCTATATCGTGCGCTACTCACCTGTCGGCAGGAGTCTATGTGCCGCCGACATCTAACTTTCCCAAACATTTCCACAACATTGGTATTCGTATTGAGGTGAAGCTTCCCAGAGTATAGTTGCGATCATTTTTTTTTGACACAGGTCATCTACAGGACGAAGTGCTGGTGGGCAAGACCGACCCTGTGGTACTGACTGTTTCTGCACCAAAGGAGGTAAATGCACTATTGCTTTATCGCTGTGATCGTCCATTTCACCTTACTCTCTTGCTCTAGATTGTGGACGTAGAGGGGGCCTGTCAAGGTCTTCTGGGGCTCGAACCCTTCTAGATTATACACTGTATATTTGCCATACAATCCTGATCTATAATCACTCACGCTTTCGTCTTGAAGCGACACTCCTCGTGGGCCGTCTTTCATTGAGCCCACTGACTTCCGCATGATGCGGTCTTATTTTAGGTATCCATAGCCTCAAGGCTACTTAGATATCTCGCTTTCCATCCACCGGTCTTATTCATAAGTCTCATCTGCGCTGGACGGATTCCCGATTAGGCAGCAGGTCACCCCACCCCTTTTTCCGCGAGGTCGCAAAATTTCGGAACTCTTTCCCTTCGCACTCTCCCCAACCGCGACACTATTCTAGGCCACCAGAGGAGCCATCGGTGGACTCTTTTTGGTCTTCTGGCAGCGTATCTCTGTATGGTGAAAAGCACTATCTATCTTCCACTCCATCCCGAGTCGATGATGCGGGCCACTCGGCTTGCCGAGCGCGATTGCGACATAGCTGCCAATCCGCATCCAAATGCAATCTATGTCGGCCCCATACCGACGCTTGGTTGGCCATTTGTCGCTTCGCTGAACAGAGTGGGACGGGTAGAACTTACTTGACGAGGTTTCAAAAATAATTCCGCGCGACTCATATTTATCCTGCAGTCTAGGACTCGGACTTGTCGAGCCTTTTGATATCGAGCCACCACCACCAACTTCGCCGCGAACACCGCCATACGCAGTGAGCTCGCTGATTTTCATGTCTACGGAATCCGCCTCGCCCGTTCCCGACAATACATGTATCAACCTCCGGGTGTATGCCTATGTCATATCGACCGTCGTCGCCGTTGGTGTCCTGGTGGGAGTCGTTGTGATCTACCTTGTTCTACAGCGCAACAAAAAGGTTGCCGATGTCGAGGTATGCCATTTGCCGCTCATCTGCATTCTCATGATGCTAACGCCTTCTTTTAGCGAAAGCTCAGAAGGGCACCCCGGAACATGTCCGCTCCTCTACCTGCGGCCCCTAGTCTTCTGAGAGTGCCTCCGAGTCGACCAGGGCCAAATCCGAATCCCCATGTCACATTTTCTAATCCATGATTCCACCGCCTCTCATTGTCGCATCCTATCCGATACTATACTGGAGGCGAAAACGAGGTCCTCAGATGGAAGGGTGCAGATTGGCGGCAAGCGAGCCACTACTAAGTGGAGCTTAGATCCGTGTAATACCTCGAGGCGTCACTGGCGGAAGGAAGGCGGCGCCTCGATCATTCTGAGGAGTTCGGGATTGGGGACAAGAATGATGCCATACCAACAGGATACTATTTGTAGATATAAGCTTTAATAACAGAAAGCGACATCGCAGCGGTTCCCCCATAGTAGTAGCGGCATGTCCAGAAGGCCAGGTCGTGCATGCGCTTCGGATAGCCTGACTTGATTGGAGGAAAGTGCTCGGTGAGAGTAGCCACTTTGAGTACCATGCGACTATTTGAGGGTGCCCTGGAGAGTGTATACTTGAGAGTTGTAGAGTCTTGGTCGGGTATGATGGTTGACAGTGTCATGGCGCGGTCGAGGACGAACGTGAGAGTCCGGTTGTGGAAGGGATGAAGGGAGGATTGCGGGCGATAACAGGCTCAATTGGATGTAGCAGTACATCATTGATGGCGTATCCTCGCGTACCACATTCGTGGACCTATTAATAATAGGAGATGACCATCGCGAAAAGGGAAGGTAGTGTGGCGCACTGTGATCGCGAAAGAAGGCGCGAATTGTACCGTGGGTGTCGACCCTAAACCCTCAGCACAAGGCACTAGATTTGAACAGAACAGTCGCTAAGTTCCAAAGTTTCCTCCTATTCTTGCACTTGCTTTGCTTTTAAGTTTAATTGTGCCATCTCTGATCACCCTCGCCACTTTCACCTTGCCGAGCACGTTCTCACCTGAAGTACGTCCTTCTCAGCCTCTCCCATCACCGGCGCCGTGCGTGCTCCTAGCCATCCCTCCGTGCTTTCCACACCTGTTCATAGTTTTCGAGCTTTTTCATGGCACGGAACCCTTGCTTCCGCGTGAACAGCACATCGTCGGAGGATGGCGCGGCAATCGACGCAAGTGCGCGATTCATGACACGGAATCACACCACGTGGTCATGGAACAAAACTTAAATCTGCTCGCGTTGGCAGGATCATAAAGGCCTCTAGTGGCAAACCCAAGAAAAATTACTTATGGCCTAGGCTGTACCCCAGTCGGGCGAAGGCGAAACAGATTTCTGAGCGCCGAAGTGTAGCATGGGTAATTGTACTTGGCGCTATAGTAGCTGTCGGGTTTGGTGGGCTCACTATTTTGACTCTCGGCTGTTTACTTTCAGCATGACACTGGGTTATTTTCTGCCCAAGACCTTGGACTTTCAATAAAACTTGCCATAGGCTTCGTGGTTGAGAGCTAGGAATAAGAAGGGACTTCGAGTATACTCGAAGGTGATTTTTTCCCAACTTGAACGAGGTCATTATACTAGTTGCCTGGCCAAACCATCCGAGGCAGCTAATACCAACAGAACATACGAGGACGAATAACGGCCGGAACAATACAACAAGCTCTGTAAGGTAACTGCATGCAGGAGTTCCGTGTTAGGGACATACCAGTTTGGCGTCGAGGTCTGTGTCTTTCTTGTCCTCGTCCTCAGCCGAGTCGTACTTACGCGGGCCACACTGCATGACATGGCATCGCTGCGTCCAGGCGTCCTCACACGTAAAGGTGTCTTGTCAACTTAATCAAAAGACGGGTGAACAACGTATATTACAGCCGACGTACTCAGATGCAGATGGCCTATTGAGGTACTTAGACAGGCCGAGAACGAAGGAGTGGAGGTCAGTACTACTAAGGGAATTCCATTACCTAACAGTTCGCGGTGCAACATATACATAGACACCAATAAGTAAAATAAACGCAGAGTAAAACAAAAAAGCAAGCGGGGGTTCTCTCAAGAAATCAATCATCAACAATATCGAGGGCCACCAAGACTGTGGATGTGTCATCATCTAATGTGCGCCCTTCTTCTTGCCTGTCTTCACGGGGGGCGGCGCCGCCGCTGCCTTGGACTTCTTCCGCGGGGGTGTGGGCTCCCTCTCTTCATCGGAGTCTTCAGCATCGCTGCTGTCCTCGTCACTCTCCTGTTGTTTCTGTACAGGGATTCGTGGCTCTGCCTCGTCTGCCGATTCGTCCGTGTCCGAAGCCTCTGAGTCTTCCGAGCTTGGGGATGCCACTGCAGGGGCGGGAGCGGTAGCAGCAGCAGCAGCGGCAGCATCCTTAGGTTTACGACCACGGGGCTGTGCCTTCTTTGCCTAGGAGAGAAGGGTATGTTAACTGGAGATACTAGAAGTAGACAATGTGACGCACTGCGATGGCGGCCTCAGTGGCAGCGTTGGCGGCGGCGACCTCCTCGGGGGAGCGCGCGTCGTAAGCCTTCTTTTCATTCGAGTATTGCTCTTTGGCGCTGGCCACGGCCTTGTTGTATACCTAAAACGCGATGCAAAGAAGTTAACATGCAGCCCAGACGCGACCGCGACGCGACGCGGATGCATGGACACACCTCCTTGTCTGCGTCGCTCATTTCAGCCCATTTTTTCGCGATGAGCGCGAGCAGCTCCGCGTTCGTGATGTTGGGATTCTTTTCCTTCAAGTCCTTGCGGATTTCGTTCTGGAACATGATGTACGAAGACGCAGGGCGCTTGGGCGCGTTCGGGTCCTTGGGCTTGCGTGGGCGACGAGTCTTGGTGCCGTCGTCGTCGTCCACGGCCTTGCGCTTGCGGCCCCTCTTATCGTTGCCGTCGCCAGACGCGCCTGAGATGGGATGAGTATGAGGAAAAGGGTGGTATGAGGGGAGAAAAAGTCGCACCGGGTAGTGTTTTCAGGCTTTTCACGAAGTTGAGATAATTGTCAGTGGATGTCGTAGCATTGCGGAAGGCCGCTGCGATGCCAGCGAGGCTTGCTTCAAACTGTGGGGGACAGTGAGGAAGGGAAAGAAACTGGGGGAGACGATGGGACAGACCTGGGCGCGGTGGTGCTCGAGTTGTGCAATCTCGTCGGCCATGGTTGTGAAAAGATTTTGAAGGGTCAAACGCTGGGGTCAACATAGTCTTGTAGTCTTTGTTGTCTCAGGCTTACCGTGGGAACGGGCGGAGACTCAAGCGGAGTGTCAACGCGTGATATATTGCTGATGCACGTCAACAGCCCTCCTCATCGCCATAAAGGCCGCACAGACCAGCAGACAACGGAGACCCCCCACAGCACGGGCAGGTTGAGTGCAGAACTGTCGGTGAGGTCGACAACTCAGCCTTGTCACTGTTTGTAGTCGCCTTGAGCACAAAAAAATCACAAAAAACACACGAACGATGGACTCCAATATTTACACACAATGGGCCCAGCTGTCGCCCGAGTCAGCTCTTCAACATGAGCCAAGGGTCAACTTGGTCGGCGATGACTGGGCCAAGGAACGCTCGACGCCGATTGCACAGTCGACTTCTGCGGACACCACTGCCACTAGCCTGGACATCTCCGATTTTTCCAACCTGTCGGATATAGGAGGTGCGACCTGCATCGCGTTTTGCAAGACGATTCAAGGCAAAACTGATAAAAGTGGTTACAGCACCCAGCACGTCGTCCTCGACATTGACATCGACGACGCAGTCGTTTTTCTCACCCTATCAGCCACACAATAGCTATTTTGTGCCTGGACCATACAATGCCCTCGCGTATGGATCAAGTTGGTCCAACCAACCATCTCACGTTCCACTATCGAATTACTCGAGTCTCAACGGCGCAACGACGAGTACGAACTCCTCGATATCCGGCCCGTCTTCCCAGCAACAACAGTCACCCCATCTCCAGCAGCAGCAGGCGTCGAAGCAGGCATCACAGACACAGTCGCCACCTATGCAACTACATGCATCATCACCACAGCCCATGATGATCGAGTACGTGTATTCGATGAATTCCGATCGTGATCTAACCTTGTTTTTTACTTAGTCCCGCTTTGACCCCCATGAACGGCTCAAGGACAACGACAAACATGCAACATTACCCTACAGCCAATTATTCCGCACAATCGTCTCAGCCACCACAGCAGCAGCCCTATCCATATTCCCACCTTCTGCACCCATTATCATACCGACCGACACAGTCCTATTACCAGCCGCAACAGCAGCAGCACTCTCCTCCACAAGGGACCTTGTCCCCACAGGCCCTCCACGCTCCTTCAAGCACCTTCGTTAGCGCTCTCCATCCTTCCTCGTTTCAGAGCGTCCTTCAAGCCCCCCAACCGCCCGCACCACAGGAACCGAAGGAGACTCCCCAAGAACGGAAGGCCAGATTTTTGTCGAGCATCCGACCGTTGCTGCAAAGTGCTCAGTTCACAGGCGCGGGGGCAGTTAATGCCCTCGTCGATCGCATAACAGACTATGGCATTCAGGAGGTCGAGGCCTCTACGCGTCTTGAGATTCTCACAAAGATGCGCGATGGTGCAGGAAATCCCTATTTTCGCGCGTGGTCAGAGAACGAGATGGCCATTGACATCACGCGAGATTGGCTCAAGGCCGGGTTCACGGCAGAAGGTAACAGTCCGCTAGTTGAGACCATCATGCCACTCCTACACGTGAGTTCCATTGTTACCCCGAAGTGAAAGGCCAGAGTCTAACCTTTGAGTATAAATAAATGCGTTAAGATTATCGATCGATTGCCCTTGACAGTCGCTTCCCTCAGGGCATCCAAGCTCGGAAAGATTGTTATGAAGCTGGGGAAGAACCCTCCATCACCGGGTGAGTGCTATTTTCGCTACCCCGTCATCCTCGTCTCGCGTCCTCCCGATATGTCGCCACGCTGTTGTCGCGTCAGTAGAGCCTGTTGAGGTGAATTGTCGTCAACGTGCACTGTGCACGCGTTTTCTATATGATAGACGCCTTGAGACACGTACTACAATACATGTATCTAACGCATCTCTTTCTATGCTCTGCTCCTCTCCTCGATTCGGACTTGCGAATCGTAGCGATCAAAGACATGGCATCCACTGTGGAACGCAGATGGCGTGGGCTGATCGAGGACGCCGCAAAATTGGAGGCCGTCAAAGTGGGCACGGATCCCTCTGGCACAGAGGGTAAGTCACGTCAGTCCATTTTCGTGAGCCGCAGCGTCCCTGATCACAATCCCTCTTTGCTATCTTCCTTCCTCCGACCTTGTATTATGTTGTCCATTCGATTCGTCATGCAGATCCGAAGGCGAAGAAACGCAAGGTCACCGAGCCTATGCGTGGTGCTGCACCGCCGGCGAAGAAGGCTGCTGTAGGGGGTGCGGCCGCCTCTAAACCCACTGCCGCCACTGTCAAGAAGGAGCCTTTGGCTGTGAAGAAGGAGCCTATCGTTGGCGTGAAGAAGGAGTCAACTAAGCCGGCGTCCACGATATCCGCAGCCGTAAAGGATGCCAAAACCGACCTCTCCTTCTTTTCCGCGCCGAAGCCCAAGGCCAAACTACCGACGTTCACCAAGAAGCCGCCTTCGGCCGCCCCTGCCGTAAATGTTGCCCAGCCGTCGTCGATCAACCCGTTCGAGGAGGCGCTGAAGTCGATGGGGAAGGGACGCAAGGGTTCACCTGCTGTGTCAACGCCGCCGCCAAACAACACTGGCACTCCTCCCCAGAACGCGTCGGGCTCAGGCCTCACTAAGAAGGGCAAGAAGAAGAAATCGGTAAGATGGGCTCCGGAGGGGACGCTGGAGTCCATCCGCCTCATTGAGAAGGCGGTCTATGACGACGATCCCGTAGATGTCAGCTCCCTTATTTTTTTGAGGCTCGCGTATTGTACATTAATCGCTCCCACTGGTTCTGTGTTGGGGTTTTTTATACAGGGTGTACATATACACAACAGTCTGCGCGATCTGGATCGGGGAGAGGGTGCAGCGTTGCATGCACATTTGTTTGAAGAGACTCTTGACTGGTCTGATCCCCCACGTAAGCAACCTATCAATGCCCAATGAGCCTGGCTGATGATGAATTTGGTTTCTGTTACACAGTCATCGAATTCCCACCTACTATAGATAAGCCTGAGCGGGGCGAGAGAAGCGAGGAAAAGAGCGCACAGGAGGTGCGAGAACAGACCGCGCTGGGCGCGCTGTACATGTCCCCTGCACATATACCCGACTCGCCCGCTGAACCTTCACACGTGATCCCGGACGAAGAAGTCGACAAGACAGCTTACACCATGACCGCCGGTCCTGTGGCAGACGCTGTCTTCTGGAACGTAGCGCCGGTCGCGCCGGTCGCGCAATCTGTAGCTGACCTAGTCGGCCAGCTCGCGAGTGGGACGATGGACGTTGATCCTACGATGAACCAAACTCAGTTCAACGGGCAGGGCCTGGATCTTGGTGCGGTTGGCTTGGACGCCACCGCAACGCTCGCGACTATCCAGTCGCTACCGCAGGATTCTATCCAGCAGCTCCTTGCACAGCTGCAGCCATTGACTCAACAGCAGCAACCACCTCCGTCGAACATGTTCGCCCAATCGGGCTATACAGCTCCCGATCAGAATCACACGTGGGGAGGAACCCCTAATTATGGACAGGATTTTCAGAATCACGAAGATACCGCACCGACCTGGGGCTCAGGTGGACGGGGACGCGGGAGGGGACGCGGTAGAGGACGAGGTCGGGGAGATTATGGGTATAACCAGAATACAAGAGGAACTTGCAAATTCTTCACGGCAGGAAGGCGAGCCAACTCCACCCACCAATGATATCCAAAACAAGGCGACTGATAATGCCTTCCGGAATCAACAGATGCAAATTCGGGGATTACTGTGACTATTCGCATGATTTCCCCTAAAGGCATTAGGCGATGCCGTCAATGCGTCAATGCGATTTGAAGCGTCGTTGTTGGTTGGTGGGAGGTGGTGGGTGAAGGAGGTTTGGAGCCACATTTTATACTACATTTATATTTGCTTGCAATCAGATTGGGCTTGCATGGACCAACATAATCATAATTCAAGAATCTATTAGATACGACCTCGTGAATCAAATGATTTTGGGTATTTCTTCCTGTCGCTGCGCTGAGCCTGGACTGCGCCTCGAGGCTCGGGTTGAGGGTCCGACGTCATGATGCTAAGACCAAAGATGGAGGCACCAAACACGTTCCCATTCGATGGCCCAGGAAAGGTTAATTGGCTTCCTGATGTTTTCTTATAGTGAGTCCTGACGGCAGCCTGCAGTCGATTGGCCCCAAATGCAATGGAAATCTGATCGTGTGCGCCACCAGGGCTAGATTTGGATGCTTTGAAAAAATAATGGGTGCCACAACTGGGGCGGGTTCAGGTTCGAAATATCTGACACCGCGCCCCATATAATCTCAACACGAAAGGCCTCGCTCAGGCAGACCATTGCCTAACAGTCAGTCATCGTTTGAATGTGAATTCTTGAGCGGGTTGTTTGGTTGTTTGGGAAAAAGTTGGATTGCTTGAGAGGAAGGTTGAGTGCGACTGCTATACAAGGTGACGGGTACAAGGGATATAAATAGGGCAGATGAGTGAGAGACGGTGCCAAAAGACGAGATGATAAAACATGATGTAGATCCATGTAGATAGCGTAAGGTAGGAGGGACGGGACCAAATAGGGTACAATCTAAGCACGCGAGCAAGACACACAGGAGTAGCACAAGACAACGAGGGAGCTGGGGTGAGGCGATTTTATATGGTATGTTTGGATGGTTGGTGTTCTGTGGATGGGCGGGGGAGCGATGCAGCTGAATACGCAGAAGGAAAGATGAGTGATCGTTCCGAAATATCAACGAGGGACAAAGAACACAGAGACACAGCGGGTAGGGCTAGCCCCCGCCGCCCGTTGCATTCGTTTTGCGCCGTCCCCGCGTCTGGCGTTTCTGAGGAGGCTGCTCCGTATTGGCCGTTGTCGGGGACGCTGTCTCCGTGCCCTGTTTGCGTTTGAGCGACGCGTTGGAGAGCGCGGGCGTGTTGTTCGTTGCGCCAGACGAGATGGCTGGTGAACCGGCAGGTGCAGATGAGGACGACGACGCGCTTTGCGGGGGACCGGGTATCGTTTTGTGCTGCTTTTGGGGCGAGTTGTTCGCCGAGGCCGGGAGTGGGTTTTTGGGAGAGGCGATGGTGCCCGTCGGTGCGGGTGCGGGAGGATGAGGAGGGTTGGCGGAGGGGTTGGTGACGGAGGGTGGGGCGCTGGAGTATAATGTTACCGCAGGGGTGGAGGGAACGTTGCTGGAGTTACTGTGTATTGAAGGGAACGAGTTTGGAGGAGGATTATTGAGCTGGGGGTTCGCGTTGTTGAAGTTGGGAGGCGGGTTGAATGGTTGCGTTTCTTTGATCTGGGCTGCGAATTTGCTGAGCGCCTCTGTAGGTGGAAAGTAAGGCGCGAATGATTAGCAACCCACATTCCTGAGGTGCACGAAGACATACCAAGCGGGCCTAGTTGACGGTCGTTCGAAAAACCAATAAGATCAGCCATGGCAGACACGCTCTCCGCGAGCTCCAAACACCTCATCGTCGCCTGCGGGATGCCAAAAGCATTCACCGGCTCCCCCGGTATTGTCGCCATCTCAATGGTGACCCTCGGCTCTTCCCACTTCTTATCCTCCTCCAGCTGCTCCTGCCGCTGCTGCGCCGCTGTCGCCCCACCTGTCCCATTGGCCATCAGCGCCCCCACATTCCGCACTCGTGGCGTCTTCGGCGACCCCATGCTCCGCGGACCTGTGATCGAGTCCAGCGCGATATATTTATCATGGTAATTTGCATCGAACTGGAAATCCTCGAACTTGAGCGCCATGCCCGCGCCAGCACCCTGCCTCCCCGGTGCGCTAGGGTCGGAAGATGAAGACGGACGACCCTGGTTCACGATGACGTGCACAGTAAGCGGCCCACGGAGCGTGACAGTGTACCCGTTGGTGTACTTGTACGTCCAGATGGCGGTGACGCACTCGACGATGGAATGCCCTTGACCGTAAACACGCTCACGCGCACCGTCGAGGGAGAGCGTCATGGATTTCACGCCGGACTGTGTTGTGACAAGAAAGAAGCGCGGAAGGATAGGGACGCCGATTTCTGTTGGGCACGACCAAGGGCATAGTAAAAACCGTCAGAAGAGAAGGCTTTGAGCGCCTGGGGAACTCACCGAAGGGCTTCGCCTCGTTCCGCTGGTTGTCTTTCCACAGCGTGAATTTGAGCTGCGCCTGCGGCGTAAAATACTCTTGGATGAGGTCATGCCACCACGCGAGCTGCAGTTTGTTCTAATGGACGACGCGTCAGTAAGGTGAAAAGACAAGGAAGAAAGGTGGCCAGAAGAACACGCACTGTTTTGTTCTCAGCAGCCAACACCCCACTAAACTGCAGTAACCTAATCAAGCCCTGGCCCTGACCGACCTGCAGCTGCGGCACCGGCGGGCCCCTGGGTACCGGTATCGGTATTGATGCGCCCGCACTCGCAACTGGGGGTCCATCTCCTGGCTGTGCCCCTTGCAACTGTGGGCGCGTCGGCGGCATCGGCATCGGACCCTGGGAACCCTGCGGCAGTCGCGGCGCGATGGATAGATGCCCAGGAGGAATCTGCATTTGGGGCTGCATGCGGCCTGTGGGAGGAGGTGGCGGTGCGCCAGGGGGCTGAGGGTGCGCGGAGCGTGGGGTGTGTTGAGCTTGCGCCTGTTGCGAGGGGGGCCGAGGAATTGCCGCCGGTTGGGACTGTGGGCGCATAGGATGGGATGCGTGTGCTGGGTGGGATGAATGCGATGGGTGGGAAGAATGTGACGGGTGCATGGGGTGTATGTGTGGTGTCGGGATTGGGGTCATGTTCTGCGTGTCGGAGGGGTGTGGGGAGTGTTGCTGGAGGGTCATCTGCCCCTGCCCCTGCTGCTGCTGCTGTTGTTGTTGTTGTTGTGATTGCTGCTGCTGCTGAGAAAGAGGTGTGTGCGGCCCATGGCCATGCAGCTGCTGCGACGATGGGCGGGGTGGTACATGATTAGGTGGGGGCATCATCATACCAAAGTGCGGCGATGAGTTATTGGAAAGCGCAAAGTTGTTGTTCTCGACCGCAGAGCCAGAAACAGAAACAGAGCCGGAAGCGGATGCAGAGGCGGTCATCTGCTCGAACTGCTGTGCCGGGGTGAGCTGGAAGCCCGTGCGGTTGGTCGTCCCACCCGCACCTGGTGTGCCGGACATGGGCTGCGCGCCTACGCTCATGTCGGGCATGGTGTTGGGCGGCGTGGATGACGGGACGAAGGGAAATGGATTACTCCCGCCACCCCCGCCAGTGGGAGTCTGCGGCATGCGCGTGTGTTGTTGCTGCTGCGTCGTCGGGAACTGCGGCCCAGAAAAATTCATGAACGCCATCGGGTCGTCTGGGTTCATCTGGGGCCGCCCCACAGGCGCACTCGAGGGGCCCGGCTGATTCTGACTTGGCGTGTGGTTCTGCGGGGGGCGCGGAGACGGTACTTGCCCGGGATGGGGATGCTGTGAAGGTATCTGCACGGGTGCTTGGAACGGTTGATTCTGGTGCTGTTGTGGGTGCTGGGGGTGATGTTGCGGGTGCTGAGGGCCGAGGGGGTGCTGCTGCATCGACGGAGGTTGGGATAAAGAGTTCATGAGCTGAGCCTGCGCCTGTGCAGAGCCCGTGCGGCCTGGTATCTGCATCGGAATTCCCGGGTTGCCTCCGCCGCCCTGCCTGTTCATAGCCATGGTCATGTCCGGCTGCATGTGCAACTGTCCCTGGCCCGGCATCCTCAGCTGGTGCTGGATACCCTGCTGCATCGGCATCCCGCGCATAGCGCCCTGTGACATTCCCACCATCCCCCCCATATTGCTGCTGTTGCCGACGAGACCACCCCCCATCTGCGGCTGTGAGGCGACCCGACGAACGGCGACGTTCCCTGGGCCTTGTGGGAGCATGGCGGGGTTGAACGGCATGCCCATGTGAGGGGGAACACCGACGCCATTGCCGGGGACAGAGCTTGCACCTGCCGGGTTCGGACCCATCATGGGCTGCCCGTGCCCCCCACGATTTTGCGCCTGCATCTGCATTTGCATCTGCATCGCACGCTGCTGCTGCTGCTGGCGCACATCGGCTCCGGCCTGCATTTGGAGATAGCGCTGCTGCTGTTGCTGGGCGGGGGTCATGGCCATAGCCATGGGTCCGGGGGTGATACCACCGTTGAGTTGTTGTTGCATGGCGTTGGAGGCGGTAGGCCCGGGTTGTTGCATGCCCTGCATGAATGGTGGGTTCATGCTAAGCATCGCTGTCGGTGGAAGACCCTGCCTGAGCATATCCGGGTGAACGTTGCCGTTCATCTAGAAGCGAAACGGGACGCAGGGCTGTCAGAAAGCGAATTTTGGGCCAAGAAAACGGAGAGGAAAGAGCGGGAGGAGGAAAGGGACATAAAATGGGGGTAAGTAGTCACCAAGTAAGAACAGAGGTGGAATCTCCGACGATCGGGAGAAATTCGTCGATGAAAAAAGGGCGAGAAGATATGGAGAGACGAGGAGAGGCAAGCAGGAGGAGGACTGGCCGAACAAAGTCCAGACTACCCTTTACCCACTGGGAAACGCAGACGGCAGACGGTGAGCGCTGGTTGTGCTCTACACGTGGCTTGCCCGCCCGCCAGACCCAATGGGGAAACTATCTCAACCGGCCCTCAAAATAGCTGTCAGGCAAAATTCTATGTACATTGTACGCCATGTAAGTACTTGAATGCAAGCTGAGTACATTGAGCAAACTAATCCGAGGGGGGCACCAGGGTCATGGGCAGTCCGGTGGTACAACCATGCACTCAATGTACTTGTATGTTTGACGGGATCATATTACGGTCCGCGGAAGCACTTGTACGGGGATAGCAGACTATCTACGGACAGGGGGACGTCACGCAGTGACCTAACTGGAATTTTTAGGATAGCGTCGCGGAAATTCGAAGGATTGTCTGATAGTAGATTATCAACAATTGCCAAGTCAGTAGGGTTACCTTGGGGCAACCGCGACGAGGAGAGATCCAAGTGGTAGAGCCAGCACTTGTACTTACAGACCATTGCCGGGAACAGGAAGAGGACGGCGCACGAAGGACAAGGCACTTATGATATGCCTCATGAATGGTGGATTCATCTAGTCTCCCAGAAAAAAAAAACTCCTAGGTTCATGAGCGCTCAGCATCGCCGAGTGGAGGATGTCGATGTCGAGGTTGACGTTGAAACGTTGAAGCTTTGAAGTTCCAAGAAAGATTTTCAAATTTCAGCGAGTCGGCGTACCACACGTGACCCCCACATTTTTATTGATATCGGAATCCATCCATTGATCCAAGCTCCCAGTCTAGGGCTGCGTATAATTTTAAAAGTCGGGACCCAGTCTTTGCTAGTCCCGTCCACGATGGTCCGCAAGCTCAAGTACCACGAGCAAAAGCTGCTCAAAAAGGTCGACTTTCTCAATGTGCGTGGCTCCCTACCTGTCATTTATCTTCCTATGCGCGTTTGCTGACCCCAAGCAACGCGATTTATCCACATCTTTCAGTGGAAGCAAGATGCCAACTTGAGGGAAATCAAGGTCATGCGGCGGTACCACATCCAGGACCGGGAGGACTACCACAAGTGCGTATACATACATCACTCTTCTCGATACATGAAAACAAACAAAATAGCCACCCCCACACAGATACAACAAACTCTGCGGCAGTCTGCGCTCCTACGCGCACCGCCTCTCCCTCCTGCCCGCCCAGGACCCCTTCCGCGGTCGCATGGAGGGCCAGCTCCTCTCCAAGCTCTACGACATGGGCGTCCTCAACACATCCGCGAAGCTCAGCGACGTCGATAACAAACTCACCGTCGCGGCCTTCTGCCGCCGCCGGCTCGCGGTGTACATGTGCATGGCGAAGATGGCAGAGACTGTTAGTGCGGTGAGTGGTCGTGCTTTTTTTTGATGTGCAGTAGCGGGACGGGCGAACGACGAGCGGACGCTGACGGTCGCACCCATACCTCTTCCATACCTCTCACGTCTAGGCCGTAAAGTTCATCGAACAAGGTCACGTTCGCGTGGGGCCCGACACTATCACTGACCCTGCGTATCTCGTCACAAGGTGAGCTCGAGCTTGTATCCATTCGGTCTGATCATGGACACGCCGTCAGACATATGGAGGACTTTGTCACTTGGGTCGACACCTCGAAACTCAAGCGCACAATCCTTACGTATAACGACGAGGTGCGTTTCTATCATCTCTTTCTCTCCCCGGGTCGTGATGTTTACATGCTATTTTTTCTCGCAGCTGGATGACTTTGACCTCCTGTGATCACGGTTCACGATCTATGGCACGATATATATCTCACTGGACGACGACATGGCGCCGCAATAAATCTCGCATGTGCACGGCGCACGCCACGGTATTGATGACGGTGGTCGACCATCGTACTCGGGATTCACGGGCCGAACGCTTCACGTTTGTCCGGCCGCGAGCAGCACTGAGACCCCGAGGAAGGAATTCGCAGCCTCGGCGATACTTAGCCTCTGGAAAGAGGATTGGGCGTTACGCATTATGCGGATATGTATTGATGCCTAGACCTGTCATCCAATGGCAAGCTTTCGCGACACGCCATATGGCATGAGCTATCGTTTGGCCAAACACGGGTGCTCGATTTGCATGAGTATTTTTTTTTCTACTTTCACGTCGTCCGTGATCTCCCCCGTTTCAGTGCACCATCATGTTCCTGAACTGTGAACATGGACAGTATCAGCCGTGGAACTGGAATGGGATGACTTTCACTTTGGCGACCAGTACTACACAACATAAACAATAACTTCTTGCATCTCTGGTGGCTACCCGTCATCAGCAACAGCCTATGTGCCCCCTCACCAGCTCCAAGTAATGATGTGTACCCAAACATCAACGCCTATTTTTCCTCCCC
>JABCKJ010000199.1:0-39092 GCA_018850815.1 Asterophora lycoperdoides
TCCGTGTTATACCCCGATAGTCCCCGGTTCAATACATCGAGCTTTCTGGCATATTTATCTGCAGCAGCGCCGAATATTAGAGTGCCCTCGTGTGATAATTGTCACTGACAACGACACTTACGAGAGAGTTGCGCACCAAACCCGTTCAGCCCAGGATCCCATGCTTTTTGCGTAATAGAATCTCCGAACAGCATAACGACATCCTGGATATTGGCAGCCATTCCAATGGTTGCGATTCGGCGTTGAGAGCAGCTGTGTGATGAGTGTGCCGATCTTGGCTTAACCGATCATAATCTATGGAATCTTCAATCGGCTGGGTGCGTTCGTCGATGTTCACCGGGCGGAATTCGATGGATACAGTAGTCTTCCGAGTCAGTATGGCGGGTCGCAGATGACCCGCGGCGCGGCATACCTAGTGACTCAGACTGGCGCTGCCGAGTTGTGACCCAGTTACTTACAGTAGTCGCATATATGTCGACCCTCTGAGCGTTCTCGTTACGATACTTACTTGAAGTACTTTGCCTATTCGCTCGTTGTATCCTTGTTCCAAGCTGCCATTGTCTGACTCTTTGTATTCTTTTGAAATTGCTACGCGTCGATGGCCAGCGATGGCCGCGTGAGTTGATCATAAATAACACGCACCAACGTCCGTGGTCGACAATGTCAGTGTCACCCCCACCCACGTCGATCCTCTCCCTCGCGCCCTACGCCAGCGCCTCCACCGCGCGCCTGCACGCGCTCTACTCCGACATCTCCCGGCAGAAGCACTCGAACCCCGCCTCCTACACCTCCACCATCGAGTGGTGGCGCCAAACCCTCGAGCTGCTCGTCGCCTCCGGGCAGCAGCACCCGCCCTCCGACGCCCCGCACACCACCCGTCTCGTGCTGCACGCCGGCGCGCGCCTCATGGAGCGCGTGCGCGTCGACGGCGTGGGCAAGCCGCTGGCGCTCGGCGCCGTAATCGTGCGTCTCTCCCCTCTCTACATCACCTATTTAATTATTCGTATTCGTTTATTCGCGAGTGAGTTTCACTGACGCCCGGCTGCCCCAGAAAGACAGACCTGCGCGCGCGCAAGGCGCTCATCCCCGCACGCGACTTCCTCTCGGGCACGTCCTCGATCTACGCGGGTGGCTCGCTCCCCGGCCGCATCGCGGCGTTCGTCGTCGGGCGGCCGCTGTGGTGGGCGCTCGGGCAGATGGGGGTCGTGGGCGAGGAGGAGGGGGTGAGCAGCAGCAGCAAGCAGGACACGGCGTGGTGGGGCGAGTATGTGTTTGTGTCGCTGGTGGAGCGGGCGGGCGGGGCGGTGCTGGAGCACCAGGCGGGGCGGCTGGGTGGTGGCGCGGGGGAAAGGCTGTACTCGCTCGAGGGGTTCCGGAGGGAGTTTGCGGGTGTGCTTGGGGCGGAGGGTGGGGTGATGTCGGAGGGGGACGCGGTGGTGCTGTTGAAGTTCTTGGAGAGGGATAGGAATGCGGTGTTGTTCGATAAGGAGGTGCGTGCTGCTGCTCTCGCTCTCGAATCTTAACTATGTCTAGTCTCTTACATGGTTGCTTAGGTCGTCAAATTCCTCACAGACGACCCGTCCTCCCCGCGGGAGATCAACGCAGCGGATAGAGGCATCCTCGAGCTGCGAAGCGCGGTGCACAACCTCCATGCCCAAATCGACGGCCTGCAACGCAAGATGGACGAGTTGAGCATCCTTTGACGTCGCACATCCGCGCCCACGTTCTAACAGATCGCATGCATTTTCTTACTCGTATCAGGTGCACACAAAAAGCGGCCGCCGCGCTGCAGCAGAAACGCAAGCCGATCGCACTGAGCCACTTGAGGCTGCGCAAGCAGCTGGAAGACCTACTATCAAAGCGCCTGGGGTCGCTGGACAACCTCGAGGCGACGCTGCTCCGCGTGGAGGCTGCCGCAGGTGACATTGAGGTGCGCGGCCCTTTCTTTTCCCCTTTTCTGTTGTTCCAGTTGTCTCTCATCCTCTCCGGCTCCACATGAGCTGATTCCCCGCGTCCCGACTCCCCGGCAGATAATGAAATCATACGAATCCTCGACAGCGACGCTCCGCGCGATCTTGGCACACCCTTCGCTGCAGAAGGACTCGATCGACGCGACGCTGGACGCGCTGGCTGAGGTGAACGCGGACGCGCGGGAGGTGGACGAGGCGGTGCGTGTGGGCGCGGACGTCGCTCTGGGTGTCGGCGACGTGATTGATGAGAGCGAGCTGGAGGAGGAGTTGAAGGGGCTTGTGAAGGAGGCTGAGATGGAGGAGGCGGAGGCGGGGTTGGAGAGGAGGGAGAAGGAGGCGAAGGGGGTGGGGGAGAGGCTGAGTGGGGCGGGGAGGGTTCCGGAAGGGGTTTCGGGAGCGAAGGATAGGGAGAAGATACTGCTTGCTGCTTGATTTTGGAGGGGACTGGGATTGGATTGGGTATCTAATAGTCATAGAATCTGCATTGTTTGGGACGGCTTTGGCCAGCTTAGCCGAATGAATGAAATAATGGACGCGAGCATGACATTTGTGGGAATAGGAGAACTAAACAACGGGTATGGGCTCCTCGATGCATCCAGCAGCGGTGATTTGGATAAACTTGGTGCCGACTCTACCTGCCTGTTCTTCCGAGTGGGTAATCCAGACGATGGCCTTGAGGGTCGTTTCTGCAGACCGGACCTCGTGGAGGAGGTGGGTTTCGACAGCGGCAGTGGTGACCGAGTCCAGCGCAGAGGTGGGTTCTGTCGGCAGGGGGATAAGATTTGTCAAAGACGGCCGAGTGAGAGAGAGAAGACGGACCGTCAAGGAGAATGAGTTCAGCGGTATTGAGGCCGACAGCGATGGCCAGGGCGATGCGCTGTGCCTCGCCTCCGCTGAGATTAGACCAGTCGCGGTGCCAGAGGGCGGGGTCGAGATGCCACTTGCGGGAGATGTCAAGGGCGCGTGTGAAGGGATCGTCGGTAGGGGGGTGGGCTTTGTGTGCGTCGAGGGAAGTGATGGTGGTGAGGAAGTCGCGGGGGGTGCCTGGGAGCATGGACGGGCGCTGGGGGACGTAGAGGATCTTTGTGCGGAAGGCCGGGATGCCTGGATTCGGTTGGCAGCTGAGGAGGGAATGCATAAGGGGCTCAGCTCACCGAGTGCCTTGGGTGGGCTGGAGTAGGGAGATATGAGCAGGACTGCTTAGACGGGAGGAATCGGCGCACCTGCCGCGATAGAGGACATGGCCGTCGTAGAGCACGAGGTGGGCGATGCATTTGAGAAGCGTGGTCTTGCCACAGCCAGACTTGCCCCGGACCACCACAACGTCGCCTGCACGCGGTCAGCGGGGAGTTGTCGATGCAAGATGTGCGCGCCTTGCCTTGGTTGACGACTAGATTCACATTGCGGAAGACGGGCTGCCCGTCCCGCAAACACGCGATGTTGCACAGTTCCAGCAGAGGCGCCATGTCTGATCGCAACGTCAGACCCGCGCCGCATCTTAGCCTTTCCTAGACAATCTCACCGCTCGTAGCCTCTACCCGCATCTACACCACACCGACGTCACGACGACCCCACAACACGTCACCGCTGAGTCCACGCCTATAAAACGGCCATGATCTCCTCCATCTCGAAACCATCTCAACATGTCCGACCCCAGCCGCCAATCCTACACTGACAAAGCCGGTTCTGCTCTCAAGGTACATTCCCACCACGCCCCATTGACATCCCAGCCTGACGCCTCCTTGTACAGCCCGACTCCCAGAAGTCCACCACCGAGCAAGCTGGTGACAAGACCAAGGGCACCATGGACTCTGCCGCCTCCACCCTCCAGCCCCAGGTCAATCAGCTTGCTTCCCCCTTCACGCTCATGTACTGACGACAATTCTCTTCAGAGCGACAAATCTGCAAGCCAGAGGGTTGGTGATACAGTCAGCGGCAACTCCAACAACACCGATGTTCGTGTCCATTTCCCCATCCCCCATGCCGTGTCTCAATCTTTGTCCAGGAGTCGCTTCTCAACAAGGCCAAGGGCGCCATGGGCATGGGCGAGAAGTAAACGCCTCGCCATCTATCCCAATGTACTTGTAATATAGTTGACTGTACTTTTATCGGAACCGGAGTGTGCTTCATGACTCGGATCCTGAAATAATTGTACCACCCTTGTGCTCTATCCTCCATGGCACCGAAAGATATTAAGAAGAGCGCCACTGAAGGCATAGTCGCCACCGCCCAACAGAGTCGCTTCCACCTCGACGCCACAGAGGTCGCGTCCAAGGACGTAAGTGACATCATTGTTCACTGGCACAACATCCCGACGACTCGGGCAGATCGACATCAGAGACCTCACTCTCTCCATCGGCGGCCGCGACCTCCTCTCACACGCAACCCTCACCCTCCGCGAGAACCACCACTATGTCCTCGTCGGCCGCAACGGCACAGGCAAGTCCACCCTCCTGCGTGCCCTCGCCGAGGGTCGCATCCCCGGCGTCCCATGGAGCATCCATATCCTGCTCCTCGGCCAGAATGACGTCATCAACAGCAGTATCCTCGACGAGCAGCTCGCAAGGCTGGCCTTTGAGGATGGCACAGGCACGGTCCTCGAGCACGTCATGCGGAGCGATGCGAGGAGGGAGCGCGCCATCGTCGAGGCGAAACGTATGTTCTCCACCACTGAACAATATATTTCCCAAGTACTAATGTACAACCCGCAAAAGAACTCTCCGACGCCCTAGACGACGCCAAAGACCCACTCACCGTCGTCCACGCGCTCCGCAAGCTCACCCACGAGCGCCTCACACGCACACACGACGAGCGCGCCCGCATCGCCGCCCGCCGGAGCGGTGCCCGCGGCGCCAAAGCCCGCAAAGACCTCACCGCAGCTGAAGAGTCTCTCGCCGCCTCCGCCGCCCTGCTCCACCAGCCCCCCGGCGAGATCGATGCCGCCGCCATCCAGCACGAGACGCGCGCGGCCGTGGACCTGCTTGCCGAGATCCAGGCATCGCTGGACGCGATGGACGCTGCGTCTGCCGAGGCCCGCGCGCGCACCGTGCTCTTGGGCTTGGGGTTCTCGGATGAGGCGATCCTGAGGCCGTATGCGACCTTGTCGGGCGGGTGGCGCACCCGCTGCTCGTTGGCGAGCGCGTTGTTCCAGAAGGTGGATGTGCTGTTGCTCGATGAGTGCACGAATTTTCTGGATTTGCCCGCTATTGTGTGGCTGCAGGGGTTCGTGCAGAGTCTTACGGATACGACGGTGGTGGTGATGTGCGTGCTTCGAGTGATTTATTTATCTATCGGCTACCCTATACGAATCATACAGAACGCACGACCGCGACTTTGCGGACGCAGTCGCCGACGAGCTGCTCGTCCTCCGCGAACAAACACTCGAGCACTTCAAGGGGAACCTTTCCCTCTACGAGCACGAGCGGCGCTCCCACACAAAACACCTCACCCGCATGCAAGCCGCCCAAGACAAGAAAACCAAGCACATCGAGTCCTCCATCGCGTCCGCGCTCACCGCCGCCAAGCGCACGGGCGACGACAAGAAGCTCAAGCAGGTCGCCTCGCGCCGCAAGAAGCTCGAAGAGCGCACGGGGCTCGAGGTCGGCCTCAAAGGCGGCCGATTCAAGCTCAACCGCGATTTGATGGGGTACCACCTCGCGCGCCGCGACGCCATCGACGTGCCGGCCATGGACCCCCTCGTGAAGATGGCGCTGCCGCTGGAGCCGCCGGACCTGCGCTTCCCAGGCGCGCTGGTCGCGCTCGAGGGCGTGGCGTTCGCGTATCCCGGGGCGAAGACGTATACGCTGCATGGCGTGGATCTGGTGATCCACCCGGGGGAGCGCGTGGGGGTTGCGGGGCTCAATGGGAGCGGCAAGTCGACGCTGGTGGGGCTGGCGGTCGGCGTGGAGAATGGAGGGCTGAAGGCGGTCAAGGGGAGTGTGACGCGGCATGCGAGGGCGAGGGTGGCGTGCTTCTCGCAGCATGAGGTAGAGAAGCTGGAGGAGAGGGGCAGGGCGGATGGCGAGCTCACCGCGCTGAGGGAGATGATGCAGGTCACCGCTGGGTCGATGTCCGAGCAGGAGGTGAGGGGCTTGTTGGGGGGCTTGGGGCTGCCTGGAAAGATTGCGAGTGATGTGCCCGTGGCGGCGTTGTCGGGTGGACAGAAGGTGGGAGGTTTGCGGTATCTGGGGAACTAGTCACTGACAACTCAAACTTCAGGTGCGGCTAGCCCTCGCGAGACTTGTCTACTCTCCGCCGCACCTGCTGGTGTTGGACGAAGTGACAACACATCTGGACTCTGACACAGTTCTGGCTCTCGTCGAGACTCTGAAGCAGTATCAGGGTGCACTGCTTGTCATCACGCACGACCGGTTCTTCATGAGATGCGTGGTGGAGGGAGAATCGCCCAACGAGTCAACTGGCGCAGAAAGCGACGACGAAGAAGAGGAGGAGGAGGAGGACAGAGGGGGCTGGCAAGCCAAGCCAGGGCCCGTATACCGGATTGTGAAGAGCCAGTTGAAGCTGCTGGATGGTGGCATGCGCAAGTACGAGGCGATTGCGGAGAAGGCGGGCAGAAAACTGCCAGTCCTGAAGTAGATTAGATCATCTGATCGTGATGGGAATCTAATCTCTTAGTGCCCAATTACTTCCACGTTACTTACAACTATCATTATGGTGGCAATCCGTCTACGCCACCCCTCTGGCGTCGCAACGATTCAGGTCGCCCTCGACCGCGATGACTTCACCGTCCAAGATCTCCAGCAAGAAATCTATGCCGCCACGAAGATCCTCCCATCACGCCAGAGCCGTGCGTTGCACTCACTGGCACTGTCATGAGGCCCCCGTCCTAACCAATCGATCTCCACTTGCCAGTGAAGGCAGGATACCCGCCGCACGTCCTTACCGTGATACCAGAACTACCGATCGAGAGCCTAGGGCTCAAGAGTGGCGAGCAGATCATTGTCAGCGAGCTGCCCAATGCCAGTGGTGCTGCAGCCGGTGCGGGGTCTTCGTCCGCGGCAGCCCACCCGTTCCTTTCATCACCAGTGGTAGAGACCCGAGCACCTGTACCGGTGCCGCCAGTACGGGTCCCGTCGTCCCGTCCAACGCCCGCCCAGCCAAACGCCCCCGATCATGTCGAGACGGATGGCGGGGTGCTGATCCACAGGGTATGTATCTCCCACCACCAGCCATCCACCGTGAGGGCTGACACGCGTTCGGCAGATAGTACCCGATGATAATTCGTGTTTGTTCTCTGCGGTGGCTCTGCTTTTCGAGCAGAGCATCGACAAAGCGCCGGAGATGCGGAAAAGTGCGTCCATTCATCCCCGCTGCCAGGTGCTGTGCAGGGTACTCATACTGAGGCATTCCAGTCGTCGCCGACGGTATCCGCAGTAGTCCGGATACATACACCGAAGCCATCCTTGGGTACGTACATACACGCGTCCCTCCACTCCCCATCCATGACGTCACCACCATCTGATTTTATTTATCAATACACCGTGGATTGCATCGCAGGATGCCGCCAGACAAGTACATCACGACTATCCTGAAGCCAGCGACATGGGGCGGGGCCATCGAGCTCACCATCCTCGCTGCGCACTACCACACGGAGATCGCGAGTGTCGACGTCGAGACGGGGCGGATCGACCACTTTACGCCCCCGGGTGGAGCTGCCGCCATGCGCTGCATCCTGGTGTATTCGGGGATCCATTATGATGCTGCAACGCTCGCGCCGATGCCGGAGGCCCCGGGGGAGTGGCATCAGGCAATGTTCCCGGTGGTGGGTCCCACGTCGTTCTTTCTTTCTGTTTCCCTTGTTGACGTGGTGTTACGATGCAGACATCGTCGGACGATCGCGATGCGGTTATAGTTGCGGCGAAGAAATTGGCGGACGTGCTACGGGCGAAGAAGGCGTTCACGAACACCGCGACCTTTGATCTGAAGTGCGAGGTATGTGTTCTCTGTGGCGTTGCGCGCGTCGGTGTTGGTGATGCTTCTGGAATTTTTAGATATGCGGCCAGGGTTTGAAGGGGGAGAAGGATGCTCGTGCACACGCAGAACAGACGGGGCATGTACGCTTCGGCGAGTACTGAATGAGGATGACTTACCCTGCGTCAGCTCCAAGTACAGTGGCACTGTCTTCTCAATGTCATATGGTGTAAAAAGCACAATCAGTGGGGGTACAGTGAATCGAACGCAGAATCTTCAGTGAACCTGCCCTTGAAGAACTCGGGATAATTTAAGAGGAAGGCACACATTTCAGGTACTACCTGAATTCTAAGGCCCAGCCTCGAAATCAAACTCCATAACCAACGGACAATGGTCTGACGCCCCGTAGATTTCACTCCTGATCTCGCACTGTTCGTCGTGTCAGTAAGTTGTCTATGCGCAAAGAAAGCGCAGGCAGACCATCTTAGCTCGTTCAACAATGCGCTCGCTCAGCACGACTGGAGGAATCGAAACATAGTCAATCATCACATGAATAATTTACTGAGCAGCCCGGGGACTCACACATATCAAGGCGCCATCCCAAGCCCTTCTCCCGGCAGTTAAACCGGTAAGAAAAGTACGTGTAATGCCTATCTTCTGGGTGGAGGTGGCGCCAGACGTCGATGAACCGCCCGGCATCGTTGTCCTCTGGTGGGTTCAGGATGTTCTTGAATGCCTTCGTTTCGGCTTCCGTGTACCCCGGGGTCTTGTTCCAATTCTTTTTTGCATTGGTGAGATCTTAATGGTACTCAGAATATGTCCAGTTCAGTGAACGAGTGGGGACCCATACCCATTTCCGTAGGGGCGACGTTCAGGTCACCAGTCCATATTACTGGCTTCTTCTTGTCCAGGTCCCGAATGTAAGCCTCGAAGTGAACGTTCCACTCCTTTTTAGCGTCGAGAGTCTGGATGTGTGCAGTTTATTTCAATTCTACATCAGCGCACGAAATCTACACACCTTCAATCCCATACCGGCATTGACCACATATGTTCCAATAAGGTAACACGTTTCGAATTCGAGCGTGATGATCCTCCCTTTGACCGATGATGGGTCGGGGTGACCTGGGAGCGTCTTGTTCACGCTTAGTGGTTTGTGCTTCGATAGAATCGCAGTCCCAGCTGAACATCGCGTGAATGACGCATCGCAAATATCCAAGAACGTTCTCACAATAAGTCTTCTTGTCAGATATTGACCAGTAGCGGTGTGGATAGCGATCTATGATCGCTGGGTCGACGGGCTCCTCGTTGACCTAAAATGGATGTTAGGACAGCTGCGTATCAATCTACGCGTTTAACGCACTTTGGTTTCCGTAAGAACTAGTATATCCGCGTCCTCTGCCTCCACGTAGTATTTGAAGCCCTGCCAGACGCTGGCCAGGTAAGGGTAGCAAAAACGCATTCTGTCAGGATCCAGACCTTCTTTGAGCTTGCTGCCAGACCACAGATGTTCCATGTCGCGAGCCTGAGCGTCCCCGGAGTCTTAGGAGGGAACGATATGTGGACTGGCAGTACTTTGTTTGTGGGCTGCGCGTTCTCAGGCCGCGGCGCAGGTGACGCGACTTTTGCTTTCTTTGTTTTCGTCTTCGGCACGTCGTCCTCGTCGCCTGACCTTTCCGCCTTCCGCTTTGAAACAGCGTTTCTTTTCGGTGGCATTGATGAATATCGAACGAAGATTCGCGTGGGCTGAAAAGTTGGACGGAGGAGGCTTCGAGGAACAGGAGTTAGAATTCGGAAATGAGCCATGCGGGTCACATGGTGTGACAAAGGAACGCGATCGGCTCAGGGCCCGATCTTCCGATCACCAAAAGTTGAACCATAAGGACCCACAACCCTTTCACATCCCCATACTGTGAGCCTCTGTAATCGCGCGTAAGACAACGAAACGGAATTCCCCAGGTGTGATTTGCTCCTTTGTGACGGTGCCACTATGAAGTACTCAAGGCCCGCGTTGACTGTCCTGCAAGGTTGGGATTGATCATGCTCACTCACCGAGGATTTTCTGCTTGGATCGTAGTCGACGGAAAACCTCTACCAGAGTACCTCGTCGCTATTGACTCCAAAGTAAATAGGGTCTCATGCTGGGTTCCGAGCGACGAGGGAAAGGTGCGCGCTACTGAGTGGCTTGGGGGACCTCGTCGCTCACTAATGTGCACTCAGAACTTCTCGATTCATTGGAAAGACCATGGTGGCCAAGTGGACACTTGCTCATTTATCACTCTGGATGGTTTCGTGGTACCAGGACGATTTCTGTTTGGAAGTGGCGCGACATCGAGGGAAGGTGTTAGAACCTCACCAGTCGCAGAACGTCCATTCGTTTTCCAGAAAGTTGATGAGACAGGTGAGTCTCAACCTGAATCGAGGGTGAACGACGCGCCACTAATGCTGCGGACAGCCAGCGAGACCTCTGATGGGCCGGCCAAAGATATTGGAATGATAACACTGCGAATAAAGAGGGTTGTCCGGGTGGAGAACAAGCCTGCGAATCCAATACAAGAGCTTCCCAAGACATTGCTAGGCAAAAGAAAGCCTGGTGATTTGTGTGTTGGGTATATTTCTTCGCTCAACCCCATGAAGGCAATGCTGGGAATTGACGAGAGCTCAGGTTCGGCGAAGAGAAGGGAGTGGAAGCTCAGCGTCCCACTACGTGGTCGGTCGTCGCCCACGATAAAACCGCCGCCTCAAAGCAGCCAAGCACATATGTTTCCTTTGTGTTTCGATACAGGTCTCGAGGTACATGTTTTCGTTTCTTCTTGCGAAACTCTTCGCTGATCCGGAGCTTTCTGTTAGAATTCTTGGAGGCGCAGGGTATTATGGTCGAAACGGAGCCTGAGGCGGTGCACGAAGCTCCTAAGAGGGCACCCATCCGTCGAATCGTCAGCTTGCCATCATCCATGCCCTCGCTTGACGTCGTGAAAGAGCCTCCGAGAAAAAGGACGAAATTGGCCATGATTCCACCTGTGGTACGTGCTTCGATGGTTGGTTGGAGAGAGTGCAGCTTACAATGGACGTTGATTTAGGGGCCCCGTTCGAGGCCTACGCAGGAGATGCGGAGGACTACAAGCTGCAAGGTCGAATCGCATAAACAAGTTGATCTTATGGGCCTGCGGTTATTTACGTTTCATGCCTTGACACCAGGAAGTCCTTGGGGAGGTTCTGGAACAATTAGCCCAGGAACAAGTAGTCCTGAGAGTGGCTTCAGCCACTCGAGCCCGCCTGAGTAGCAGCGCTAGCTTGGACGAGTATATTTTGCAGCTTTGCTTATATTGCTTTCTGTGTTGTCTGTTTTGTGTAGTCGTAACGTTGTCTTGTTGTCTCCGAGCTTGAATGTAAAGTGCTATTTCATGACCTATTTGTAGTAGTAGCAGCAGTAGTAGTGTAAGACTTGTGGAGTGACAAACCTGTTTCTCGATATCCGAGCTAAGAATGAAAATGGGTCGTTGCGAAGAGCAGTTTTCGCAGAGTCCTTGTAAGAAACAGATTAAATAGTTTGGACTATAAGATGAGATAAGTTAGATACTGGGTAGAGCGTTATTCGTCTCGTGCCGATTTTGTTCAATGTTGCAAGGAGAATGAAGTTGGTATCCGGGATCATTTTGATCGGCCAATGACATTGACATGGCAATGTTTTGGCGTCGTCTCGTCTCCTCGTGACCAATTCCTAGGACTTACATATGTCCTCCAGCGACCTTGTTCTTCACATCTGGCCGTCTAAATGGAACCTGCCATCCCTTGACCCTACCTGCCTGGCTGCGGTGAGGTATCTTCAACAGGCAATCCCGGGCAGGTTTATGGTCGCCGAGTGCAGCAACCCAGACCTCTCTCCGACTGGTGGGTACGTGTTGCTGGTCAATTGCGAACACCCCCGAAAACTTACCATCGTGAATAGGACAATTACCTTTCCTTGTCCATGAACAACATATTGTGTCGTCTTTGAAGCCAATTATAAAATATGTCGCTGGATTGAAGAACGCCGAGAACACCCGCGCGAGTCCTAATCTTGACGTGACTCTGAGCCAGACAGAGAAGGCGCAGACTACTGCCTGGTGCACGCACGTGGAGTCAAACTTGGGCGACATTCTAGTAAGCCAGACATGTCGTCTCTATCGACGGCCTCTAATGGCATCACAGTTCAATGTGCTCTACTCACATCAAGGGAATTGGGCGGGCTTAACACATCCTGCATTGGTGTCCATGTACCCTATACCGCAACGGTATTACATCCCGGGCAGAATACGTCAATCATATAAAGCTCGCCTCGAAGCGGCTGGATTATGGAACCCGACCACGGTGGAAGAGGAAGAAAAGAAACCGTTCAAGGAAGCCAAACTCAACGACAAGGAGAAGAATACAAAGAAATTTCAGCACGCCTTTGGACGCGAGAAGGCAAGTTTTTTTTTCTATCTCTAGAAGTGAAAACGATGTAACCTCGACATCTATATAGGTCCTAGAGACAGCCCGTGCATTCCTTGACATCTATGAACGACTTGTTGGGGAGAAGGATTTCATCTACCGAGACAGGTGGGAACTTAACATCACCTTGCGAGTTTTCGCTGAGAGCCCCGTAGCCCAACAACCCTGGACATCATTCTTGCTGCCCATGTCTTGCTGCTGACTGCTCCTGCATATCCAGATCCCTTCATCAAAAATTTACTGAAAGAATCTTATCCTACTCTTGTCTCGCACGCCCATCGAGTCTACGATTTCACGTCGGGTTCACCGCCAGAAACCTTACCTGCGGAAAGGTTTCCGTGGAGCTCTTTGATTCCCTGGCCGCCAGCGACAAGATCACGCGCGGAACAGTCAGAGGAAGATATCCAATATACGAGGATGCGCTGGGGGTTCTATGGTTTGGCCTTTGGAAGTTTAGCCGCATACCTGGTGTCAAACCTCACCATGAGGAATGCCGAAGGTAGTAAAGAGCCGGAGTCTTTGAACGGTGGGGACGAGTTATCGGAGCAATCTGAGGATGCGGAGGCATGACGGGCCAATTTCTGCTCTGTCAAATAATTACATCTCCATTGCCTGAGTTAATGCGACGCGACGCACCGTCATTACAATGATTACCTTTGCAAGTCTCTGTAGAACCCGACGCGTCTACTAACAAGACTTGCGCGCCCTTGTCAATAATTGTGACAGAATGCGTGACCCCATCCTCTCATCCTCTGCTCACCACTAGTACACGCTGCCTGAATGGACGAGGACCTCATTGTTGTTGATGACGTCGAGGCGGTCGAGATGCAGGCAGGACCGTCGACGTCCGCGAACGGTTCCGGTCTTCGAGTAAAGTCGGTTGCCGAACATGCATTAGGAGGGGGGCCTAGTTCAGGCCTGCGAACTCGCAGCACCAGCCATACACCGTCCGCCCATCCATCCATGGAGAGCAATGAACGTACAACGAGATCCGCGATATACAAGAACAAGCCGCAGCCTAAGCTGAAGCTCAAACTCAGCGACAAGGCCGCTGCCCAAGCCCCAGGCATGTCTTTCCTTGGGCAGTATGATCGAGAACTTGATTCGGACGATGAGGATCTGGCTTTCGAGGAGCAATTCATATTGCGCATGCCTCCGGGGGAAGATCTGGAGAAGATGAAGAAGATGGTTGCTGCTCGCGAGGTTAGCAATGACGTCTGGTTCAAGTTCAAGGGTGCGCACCGCCTATGTTTCGTGTTTTTCTGCATTGACATGTATCGGACGACACCAGACTCCCGTCGAGCACTCTTTCACATATCGAACTCCACGTACTCCGCGAAATTAGTGGATCTTCCATGCATCATCGAGTCCCAAAAGACGCTGGATAATAAGCAAATGTTCAAGGTTGCAGATATATGTCAGGTCGCACCGTCATTATTATCAAATTCTTTGTTTCACTGAACTTTTTTCTCTTCAGATGCTAGTAGTTGAAAAGAAGCTCGAAATTGACGAACCTCTTGCCAACCACAAGAATTTCAACATCGACGAATTTATATGGCCGCATGGCCTCACACCCCCCTTACACCACGTTCGAAAACGCCGGTTCCGTAAACGAGTCAACAGACGGGTATGTTATTAACTCTTAGCCCTGAATATCTGTTCATTGCAACCTAGACTATCGAAAGCGTGGAGCAAGAGGTGGAGAGGTTACTGGACGAAGACGCTCTTGCTGCTGGAGTCAAATATGGTATGTACTCCCCTTGCACACTAAATGAAAATTGACATGGACCGATTTCTTGTCAGAAATTCTTGAAAACGTGAACCCGGACCTCTCAGACTCCGAATTTATTGAGCGAGAAGAGCCTCTCGACGCGCCGACACCGGCAATATCTGACATGGGCGAACCTCAGACACCAGGGTATGATATGGGAGACGATGGTGAGGAAGAGGAAGAGGAAGGCGACGAAGAAGAGGAAGGAGGCGAAGGCGACATTGACGAAGAGCTCGCTGCCGAGTTGGACTTGGCACTGGGAGATGAGGAGGACGAAGAGGGTGACGGAGATGACGAAGAAGATGAGGAGAGCGAGGAAGAAGAGGAGGATGAGGATGAGGACGATGATGATGTGCAGGCCAGGAAGCTTATCAACGAGGAGATTCGTGACCTAGAGGCAGCTGTGGCGAAGAAGGGCAAGGAGATCGCAAGCTCAGCAAATCCTCTGATCAGGGTACGTCCGTGCTCCCTTCATGGTCTATATCTGACATTGCTTTCCAGAAACGATTCGAGGACGCGTTGAAGAAGCTGACAGCCGATCTCGAAATGAAAACTGCCCAGCGGGACGAGATGAAGGAGAAACAGCGAATGAAGAAGGAAGGCATATTGAACGATGCCGACACCGATCCAGATGGTGGTGTCTTGGACGGACAGGATCCTAGACTTGATGTAGAGGAAGACGAGGGCCTATTTGGGTCAGACGATGAGGGTGCTGGAATGGAGATAGGATAGCCTATGCCTTCCGGCTGGCAGACCCTGTCTTGTGTTCTTCTTGACATTAGCTGAAATCGCTGCATTGTATTATAATTTACTCAAGGGTATATCTGGTGGTAAAAGGCAAACAATGCCCGCCTGAAGTACCAGTGGGACGTACACGAAACAAACAATGGGAGCAAACCATACAGACAATATCTCCCAATCCCAGATGGCCTTCAATAGCTCTTCCTGTGCAACAACTAGCCATCCGAGGCCCAAAATTGTGTATCCTGTATATTTGGCGAGTCGAATGGATAAGGGTCTGGAAGATGAGGAGATTGAAAGTGGAACACCGAGGAAAACGGCGAGCAGAGCGGCCAGTGAGAAGTTGAGCACGGTAGTGATCGATACCACGGTTGAAGCAAAGCAGAGGTTGATGGCCTTAAGGACAGCGGGGGTATCGACACTTTCTATGTGAGATCTGGAAGGGAGGCGCAGAGCAAGCATTGGGACGACAGCAAATAGCGCGAAGACTAGTGGTGAGGCAATCTGAATACACTGTCAGCCTTGGAACACGAATCTCGTAGGGGAGAAAGCGTCCGACCTCGCGATACTGGATGAACCACGGCGTGGTCAGCAAGCTAAACAACAGGGCACCGAGGACGTGTGTTGCGGCCATTATACCGAGGACCCGCAGGACCGGTCTCCTTCGTTTCGACCATTTCAGCTCGGAGGCGCCTTTCTCGTTGATAATGTAGCTGGATGTCCATGCAGCGTCTACCCAAACCCTCAAGCCCCTAAACATCATGGCAACGCTGATCAAGACAGCACTAGGTAAGTAGCTACCGATCTTGAGGAACCGGTCGGGCCCAGTCATGATGTAGAAAAAGAATGACGCATGCAGGCGCTCAAGCATATTGTTTGCTGTTCGTAAAGTCGACTCTAGAACGCTAGCAAAGAGGATGAGGATAAGATAGAACCGCTTAATGAGTGGACTTACTGGCCAATCGCATGAAACCCATGGGGACCCGTTGCAGGTACAGCAAAAAGAGTGAACGCGTCGATACGGAATCTACGAGGCAAGAAACATTCAGAACGCAGAAGATGCGGGCGCTCGTAAATGACTTGCTGATGATATAGACCATGAACACCGCTTGGTCGCCCACGAGCTTGATATCCAAATTGACGAAGGACATGTTTGGCCTGAGATGCATATACCTGAGCTTCCGGTTCCTTGCGAATGAGCTCGGGGATTATGGAGGAGAAGCTGGTCGATCCAGATTGGCCTGAAGCATCTGCGTGGTCATAAAGGATGACGGGGACGCTGGTTTGGGCAATTCGCTGAAACGAATTAACCAGATCCTGATTGGGCAGCCGTCCATTTGTTCCCTCTGTAACTCTTTGAGTAAGCTGCTTTCCCCTCAATCTTGTGAGCTGCGCACCGAAGAATATTCCCAGGTGCGAAAATGAATGGCCGGGGTAGTCGACATTGAGAGCTGTCCAGATCACACCGGACGAAAGTACCAGACGATCCGCCCGTAAGTCTAAAGATATGTAAGAGGGTTTCAAAGAAGAATGTATTCTGAGGGGACCTACTTGACTGTGATGACCCATGGTACGCTGCGAGCCATGCCTGCATTCCTTCTAAATGCCCATCGCTAACGACGAACACAATGTCCTTTGCCCAAAGTGAATACCCTACAAATGAGGACTTCAGAAAAGGTTCAGAGCCTTGCAATTTAAATAAAGCGCATACGTTTGAGAAAGCCCGCAAGTGCAAGGACTGTGGCCACTCCCCGAAGGTTGAGGGTACCATTTCCTTCACCAGTTCGACTCAGCCATGACGCACTAATGACCATAGCTTCACTTCCAGGAGCGCGTGGAGATGCTAGAATACCATATGCGTTGGTTCCTCTAGTGTCCTACGAGAAAGCGAGGTCTTAAGCAGGTGTGTGGGTCCATGGAAAACGATTACCCACACCCATACTGGTCGAAAATGTGTAGTTCTGTGATGATGCTGATATTCCAAGTCTATGGAATTCGTTTGTGATGAATTCCGCGCGTCTAGAGCCATTTATGAGGGGGGGGGGATAGAAGATTGGTTCAGCCTTACTGATTGCTCGTTGCGTTGGTGTCTCGAAGTCTTTCAAGCTTGTCGAGATACCTATCTGCGGCATTGACATCACCCCAGCCCCAGTAGGTGTTAACCTGTCGGTAGTTACAGCGAAGACGAATGGTATTGCGTGTTTGAACGTACCTGGCCAGGTTGCAGAGCGTTCTCATCTATATAAGTTCGTCGCCCAAGTCGCGGCGACGGAATTATCATCATCCAGGCATACCCTCCGACAAATAATGCTAGTCTAAATGATACAAAATGATGTGAGCAGGAATGTAAACGATATGAAGATGATGCAGACTTTAACCACGTTAAGCGTTGTGTTATGAACGAGACCATCGCCCTTCGTCTACGTATCCGGGTTTCGCTAGCGTTTCGAAATCCTGGCGCAAAGCGTTGACGTATCTTGAGCACTATCCTTTTCCATGGTGAGAGGGCCTGGCTGTGATGTGGTTCAGTCATAAGGTAACTTTAAGTAGGATTGGGACTCGGAGGCGGGAGGTAATTGCGGAGGGAGTTGCCGATCACGGGCGTGTCACGCGCCGGAGTCGGTCTCAACAACTTACTTTCAACCTTTCATGTTCTTGTTGAGCTGGTATGCCTCCGAAACGAAAACGGCGCGTGTCCTTAACCTCTAAAGGCTTGGCCCCCGGAGAACAACTCAAACGAAGCACAATACCAGGCAATAACGTCTCTGCTTGGGGTTGGGTTGGCACAGAGGTTTCGCGAACCGAGGATATCACTCCTGAACATCTGCTGATTTCTTGTGGTCTTTCCAAACGAAATAATCACCCATTTTGTCCCAACATCTATTCTCCAAAGTCACAAAATGGCGTGAAACCCAAGACTGAGGAATCGGGTATCCTGTTAGACGGAGGACTCGACGACGATATCATCGTTATCTCGGATGACGAAGGACATCCTTGTGCCGCGAAAACATGCAAGTTTAACCCAAACTGTCTTAACTATCTTGGTCAGGAGGACTGGGAGGATGAAGGTCTGCGCCCAGTATTTCAAATGTGTGCGAATTCTCAACTTGAACCTGTAATTTAAGATGATGCAGTGAACAGTTTCATGAAGGCACTGGTGTTAGAAGATAATCCCTCTTGCGAAGCCCGAGAGCCGGATTTTCCTGTGGGCCTGAAGGTACGTGGCAGTATACCTTCCGCCGAAGCTATATCTCACTGTTTAACGCAGAACCTGGGTGCAACGTGCTACGCCAACGCTTCCCTTCAAGTGCGTGGCTTCGTGATACCTCCATCTCCAACAAGACCAAACGTAGTTTCACAGGTGTGGTTTCGGGACTTGGCCTTCCGATCTGGTGTTTACGAATGTAAGCCCTCCGGCGACGTTGACACAAAGTTCATGGTGGGTTCGATGACGGTATACCCTATTTCAAAACTCAACCATAATCTATCAGGATACTCCCATATTCCAGCTCCAGGTCACTTTCTCTGCACTTCAAGAGAGCACCCAAGGCTGCTTTAATCCCACCAAACTCGTGGAAAGCTTACAGCTTCGAACAACTGAACAGCAAGATGCACAGGAGTCAGAGAAAGTATTTTCACCCTCCAATAAATTCTCATCTGTTCGATTTAGGTTTTCCAAGCTATTCATGTCTCACCTTGACGCCGAATTTCAGAAGCAAGCCAATCCAAAAGTCAAGTCGCTTGTAAGAGACCAAGTGCGGCACTCTCACCTACTTATTCATTTTGCGTCGAAGCTAGCCTGACCTTCTTCCAGTTCCAAGGCAAGCAGGTCTATGGGACAATATGCAACAAATGCAAATATCGATCCGAGAAAATATCCGACTTCTTGGAGATTGAGATAAACCTGAAGGTCAATCTATACTTGTTTCGTTTCCCTACCTGTCGTATAACGGTTATTTTATTTTATTAGAATAACGCCAAACTAGAGGACCGTATTGAACACGTCCTCCAGCATGAGATTTTGTCTGGTGACAATCAGTAATTTATTCTCTCTGCTCTTGACGCTGTTCAGTGGCTCATATTGGAGCTTAGATACCTCTGTGCCGAGTGCGAAAGTCTTCAAGACGCAACACGATACACGGAGTTGAAAGAGTTGCCACCAGTGTTGCATTTTTCTTTGCTCCGTTTTGTCTACGACCTCTCCACTATGGAGCGCAAGAAGTCCAAACACACCGTCTTGTTCCCCACCACTCTTGACATGAGCCCTTTCTTAGGATCCAGACACCAGAGCTCTCCTGTGCCACCATCTAATAACAATATCTACGAATTGCGCGGTGTCCTGCTCCATAAAGGCCCAAGCGCATATCATGGTCACTATGAGGCGCAGGTTTACGATGCAACGTGCGGCCATTCTCGACGAATGTTTGATGTCCATAATGCTGACCTTCACCTAGAAATAAATCGTGGTTCCAATTCAATGACGAGACGGTGACCAAGATCAAGACGTTGGGTGAAACCTCAAAGAAAAGCGCCATCATCAACGACATCGAGGGTTCTGATGAAAAGTGACGTCGTGGTTCTTGTAGTTGATTATGCCGCTCAACTTGTAACAGAGCAAGCGGTTCTCAAGGGAAGAAATCTCGAGCCAATGCTAGAAAACGGCGCAGGATTGAGAGCGATGACGAGGAGTAAGTAATCCTAAAGGCCGATTCAATTATTGAGCCGACAAAATGACATTCTCTACAGCGCCCCCTCCGTCAATGCAAAGAAACCTAACAAACCTGAGTATGACATCTGTCCCGTCAATCCTTGTCCGTCTAACCCATCTCTTCAGGACTATCTTCTCCAAGGACGCATATATGCTCATCTATGCCCGCAAAGCTCCTGACTCCCCGACCGGCCTATCTTTTTCGGGAAATGGTGCAATCCCTACTCCGCCTTCCAATGCTTTGCAGGTCGTCAACTCTCTTAATGCTGCTCATGATGAAGCCTGTGAAGCGTACGACAAGAAGTTCGTGGTACCCTTTTTATCCAAGCTAGTTCTCAAGTTCTCATTTATTAATTCAGGGAGAAGCACTTCAAAGCTCAATTCCTAGAGAGACGCAGGAAGGTCATGGATATATATCGCCGGTGGAATGCCGATTCTGCAAATCCGGTCAGCGACATTTTTCAATATGGCGATGGGGTGGTCTAAACCGTGTACAGGATTCCGTTTTGGTCAGCCGTCAAGCATTGATGGCCTGGCTTTCACAGCATGAGGATAAGTCTGCCTCCGTCGTAACTGGGGAGTCAGAGCGGTTCCCCGAGGGAAAGCGCATACGCCTGGACGACATAATCTGTGGCCATGGGGCGGTCGACCCCAGTCAAGCGAAAAACATTAAACGCATCAGCCGTGTTCGTCTTCTCTATGATGTCCTGGAAAGCTTCTCCTAACATCTCAATAATAGCAAGCGTATACAGACATCGTGCAGGATACTCGCTGGGAATTTGAACCCGAGTTCACAATTGCGAACATATGTATGGATTGTGTCGAGCTGTCCTTTAAAGGTGAGGGTTGTGTTTGCTCCAGATTCTCTACACCTAACTGGTAACAAGAGCGGTTGTATCAAATCGAGCATCCGCGACTAGTTGCGCAATATGACCGCATAGCGGAAGTTGATCTAGACTGTCAAGGGTTCTGGATTTCGAAGCATTGGGTCAAAGGCGAGTTCTGTTATGGCCGTCCTGTCTGACCCAGGCTGATGTTCTTTTTTTTCGAAAGATTGGAGGTTGGCAAAGCCTAAGATGCATGTAGAATCCGAGGCCGACCCCGGACCTGACTCTGACAACTTCGCAGCTGACGTTCTTTGTGAGCATGCCAACCTCGCAATCAACACCTCGTCTCGTCGGAGGATATCTGCAGAGGTGAGTCAACCCCTTTTCTGGCCTATCTTTTGAATTCAAAGTGTCCCCCTGTAGGCAGCCGAACTTTTACAAAACCTATATCCCTCTTGGAATCCACTACCAACGAGTTCTGAGCTCTGTCCTATCTGTGATGCCAATATCCATGTCTCAAAGGAAAACAAGCGGGAAGTCCGGAAGCAGGCCGAGGACGAAAAGGTTCAGTGGTTCTCCATCGGAATCCATTCGACCTTCCAATTCTAACATTTATACAGGCTATGCTCAAGGACTTGTACGATGCGTTAGTTTCAAGCGACACTTCCACGCCGGGAGACATTTCTCTTGCATTTATCCCCATGAGCTTCGCCAAAGCGTGGCGCCGATGGCTTACCCAACCAACTGAGTGTTCGAGACCCGGCGACCTCGATAACACGGACCTCTTTTGCGAACATGACATGCTTGTGATCGACCCCAACTGCCCTGCTGACCTGGAGTCGTGCGTTGTAGTTATCAAACGGGATTATTGGGATGTCCTGAATGCAATGTAAGTTCTACATATATTTCGCTAGAATGGCATTTTGACAGGTGGTGCTAGATATGCCGGTGGTCGGTTAGTTGCTGTCAACAAGGAAGCTGAAGTAGAAGACGGCCCTAGCAAGTACACACACGATATTCCCGTGTGTGCAGAATGCCGGTTTAGACGGTGAGTATGTTCATGCGACCCTCCTGGCAATATCATTTAACGGATGTCCCGCAGGAAAACGGACTGGATAACGGCAGAAATTATTATTCGCATAGCGAGCTCCAAACCATCGAAGCAAGAGAAATCCTCGAAGAAGAGTCTCAAAACCTACGCTAAAGCGGGTGCCCGGCAATCGAACAGACTTCTACAAATCAAAGAACTAGGTGAAAAGCGACGGTTGACAATTTCCAAGTCAACGACTGTCAAGGAGATCAAAGTTATGGTCAGTTACAACTGCGTTTCTTCACCAGCACGTACTAAAAAATCCTCAACAGATACAGGAAGAGCTGAGCATCCCAACCATATGTCAGCGATTGTTCTACTACGACAAAGAACTCGATGAGAATTCCGCAACCGTAGAATCGTTGGCGATCTTCGCTGGTGACATCCTGGACCTGAAGCAGGAGAATGAAGTCGTCGAGATCGATTCTGATTCCGATACGAAGGAGAATCGGCCCCGAGACGAAGAGAGAGGATTCGGTGGGACACTTCTCGGAGGATCCAGCAGCAGAAACGTAGATCGGATACCTAGCTCCCCGCCTCCCCCGTTGGAGGACACGGGCAGGGAGAAACCTTGTGGCGCTTGCACATTCGCAAACGACGCCGACGCTCTGAGCTGTACAATCTGTGATACGCTCTTTATTTGATAGATACTACAACCTAAAAGATGCTACTAATTTTCCCATGAAACATGTAACATATATCGAAACATCTATACACCTGGTGAAGGTTTGAAAGCTTGCGAGGTCAAAAAAAGTCCCATATACAACCCGGAGAGAAATATTACATTGCAGCACCAAAAATGACAGCACCGAAAGCCCAGTAAAAGCCCAGTAGTAGAAGAATTATACATATTCGGACACCGAAGACAGGGGATATGGAGAGATTTTGGGCATTATGCGAGGCACGGTTGTGGGATGTCGCGGATGTTGAGTAACGGGTAACGGGTCAGCAGTCGCTGTCCGTGATTTCAGTATAGATGTTGCAGCGACCATGATGTCGACTTCTGTTGAGTGTTTTCCTTTTTGTTTGATGGCCGCTGCAATAGCTCCTTGGGTGGCGTCGGATAGCTCAGTGACCGTCACGCTCTTGATCGCAACTGTCTCTGGGTGCTGATGAGGTATGCCTCCGCTAGCGACAGTTCGGTCTGCGATGACTGTATGCGCCGCTTGCACAACGACATTCTGGGCTGCGACGGCGAGGAGACGGCTGTGCTGGGGGTTGTCCCCTGTGCGGGTGAGAGCCTTGTCGTACGCATCGACAGTGTGGTCCAGAACCTGCTTTTGCTTCACGAGTTCTTGGAACTCGCTGGCCTTGGGAGGAGACGACGAAACCAACTGTGTGTGGGCCTCTTCAGACACGCGTTGTGCGACGCTCTGAAGCACGCGGATGACGCGGGTATCTGGCGATTCGGACGGGGAGGGTCTCCTCGCGGGCAATGGTCGAGGTTTTGCCCTGTAGAAAATACGAAGCCGTTAGCTACGTATGACAGAGGGATACAGTTGCAGTGAACTGACCGTGGCCCCGCCTGAAATAGGACAGAATCGCTGGTACTCCGTCGAGGAGGTTCACCAGCTAAGGAAGGCCTTCGGGATCGAGGCATCGTAGCGGCTTCAATCGAAGAGCCGGAACCAGGCGCAACGGAGAGTTGGAAAGTATGACTAAGAGAACCTTCTTGGCTATCGACGACAAACTACAAATAGGCGTGAAAAGATTGTTAATCATAGCAATGTTTCTGTAAACGTACCTTGGCGTTGACAGTGATCTGACAACTCTCAGCGTCCGGAGGGGGTACACCGGAAAGCTCATCATCATTCCACGATAACCAGGAGGGCAGACTGGGAGAGCTGTATTCGACGGGTACATTCTGCAACGAGGCTTGGGGATCCCAGACACGCGGGGCCCATGTCCACTTAAGCCCAGCATAAGCGACGGGTGGGGGTGCCCCCGCTAATTTACGATGGAAGGGTCGGAAGTCCCATTTGCCCTCACCGATCTTTCTGGCTTCGATATTCCAGATGTGGTTTCCTTTCGACTTGGCCTTCTTGCCGTCCTCGTTAAAGCGGAGGATGTACGGTGAACGCCATAGATAATTGCGAATCTGCAGGGGAGAGAAAAAATGGGGTGAGTGATGATCCTGAGAATGTGTGGGGCCCATCAATACAAACCTTCTTCATGGGGATCTTTTCTTCGGGATATCCACATTTTGCGAGCTAGTCGGGAACCGAATGAGAAGGTGCCAACCAAGACAAGGGGAAAGTCACACCTCTTCCAAAAATGCGTTCGTAAACGCCTGTATCCTGAACTTGAAGGGTCTAAAGTCCGGCGACTCATCCAGCCGCTGCATCTTCTTGGCCATCAACGTTTGGTGAATGAGTTCTCCCTTGGAGTCCGTCGCATCCACTGCGCACGATCAGCTCAAGCCCAGGATGCAGTGGATAGTGCAGAACAACGTACAGTTGGAACATATCCTGTTGAGGTACTCGAAGAATATACGGTCGACCTCAGCCCGGTATTCTTGTGGGACATCGCCGGGTGGGGAGCCAGCCGGGCTGTCAGACGTCTGCAAAGAAGGACACGGGGTTATTTTGGGGAGCGTGCCAAGGCAAACATACGCACGTGAGTGTTTTTGGAAGCGCTCTCGTTGTCGTCGTCATCGACGTCATCGACGTCATCATCGTCCTTGTCCTCCGTGGGAGAGTTCTGTGTCGAACTAGGCACTCTGCTGAGCGCCGGACGTTCCGACGACGACGACAACGACGACGCCGGCGACAGTGACAGCGACGACCCCGACGCCTGGCTTTCCACACTGGGGAACCAACCTGAACCCGTCGTCCCCGCCGTTGTCTGCCCAGCCACCCGGTGGCCAAGCGTGTTCGTCCAGTTTCCTGGTCCCCCCTCCATGTACCCAAACCCATAGGGCGCAGAGAACGTGCCGTTGATCGAGCCAGAACGCGACATTCGTCCAATCGGTGGTCCAATCGTGGCGCTTGTAGCAGATGCCCCCGCCATTGCTTGAAGCGGCGTGTGGTGCAGTGGTGCAGTGGTGAAAGGATCGACCATAGTGTTCGTGCCCAGCGGAGGTGTTTGTGGCAGGATAACCGAACCGGTAGATAAGGAATGTTGATGGCGGGTCGGAACGACCGAGTCCGACCACGACGAATGCAGCCCGGGGAAGCTGGAAGGTATCGCGGTGAGTGGGGCCGTTATGCCGGCTGAAAAGTCAACTTGTGCAGGAGAGGGCGGGAATGAGGCAAAATGTGCGGGCGTAGGTGGTAGCGGTAGTTTGGCGGGACTAAACGGCCCATGTGATGAAAAGCTCGTGGGTGGCGTGGGCGGTCGGGACGATGCAGGCTGAGATTTGATGGGAACTGAAGGCAGCGCAATTCCAACAACGGGGAATGCTGGGGTCAAAGCAGCCGGCGGGGTGAGTGGGACGTCGTCTTGAGGTTCCCGTTTTGGCGCCTTGACACTTCTGTGTTCCTCCAGCTCGGACGCACATCTTTTCCTGGAGTGATCCATGACTCCCAGATGATCAACGACAGTGACATCCATAGGTGCTGAGTTGGAAGGTGGGAATGAGAGCGGGTTCTCCGTTGGTTCGTGGACAAGGAGCCCGGGTGACGATAGTGGCGCAGAGTAGGAAGACGAGGCCAACGCCGATGAAATAGACACCAATCCCGCAAACTTCTGTGTGACCTGAGATATCCGCTCGTTCAACGCGTTGATGCTAGAATGCGTCGCCAAATCGTGGCGGTGGTGCAGGATGTGCCGCGCGTGCTTTGCGGTTTGCTCGATGCTAGGGAAAGCTAAGTCCCCGGGAGACGCGCACATAAAAGGTCCAGTGCTTACTCTTCTAACATGTTCTCCACCGCTACGACCGATTCCGCCTCCGCCTTTGGCGACACCTCTGCCTGCTTGCCGATCACAGCCTCTGGCGGAAGATAAGGCACACCAACACCCGCCGGTGGCATCGACACACCTATGTAACCCGGCGGTATGACTGGTGGTGATACGGACGTATTCGCCCGACTACGGCGGGCCGCAACTCCCGTCTGATCCAAAGCCGACTCCAACGAAGAAGTTACACCTACGCTATACGACGACGCCGTTCCGTGAATTGAGGGTGAGGGGATTTGCGTCTGTGGTGAAGCGGATAACGGATGGGGAGCTGGTGCCATTTCGAGGTTCATTGCATTGTCTGGGAGTGGCGCCATAGCGAACGGGTCGAGGGTCGGAATGTCAGATAAGAAGCCTGGCGGTCCTGGGGCAACCTCCATCGGGTTCAAAAAGACGGTCGTGGGGGGAATCTCAGACATGGGAACATGCATTGAAGCGGCGAGGATGGCGGAGGGATTGGCCATGTTAGGAAAGACAGGGGGTACTTCCTGCATTAATTGTGGGGGCACCGTGGGTGCTGGTAGGGCATTTGACAGAGTTGGAATAAAACTGGGCGTCATGTCATTAGGATGTTGTGTGATAAGCGTCGTATCCATTGCGTCAATGTCGCCGGACTGGATGTCTGGGTGGTACTGAACGGTCCCCATTTTGGACACGGTGGAGAAGGTAAAAGGTCGAATCGAAGCTGCAGCAAGCACAGAGTACAAGAGAGGCCCGATATGCCCACGCAGGAATATGACTTGTGCGTCAATAAGACGCTGGGATCACGGCGATCGATTCGAGAACGTGGATAATGGATACAAAGCGATCTCGAGTTAATATCGGCGAAATTGGCGTTGGGCGGGGAATGAGATGGACAGCGTGCAGTCGCGATGAGGCAGGCACGGAAAGCAAGAATGAAAGAGAAGTGACTTTGGTGAGATTGAGTCAGGTACAAACCACTCCGGGGGCCGCAGAGACGGTTCCAAGGGCGCGCCAAAGGGAAGAAAAAGTGGAAAAGGCGGGGCACAGGCAAGATAAGGAGGACGACAGTCGCGGATTGAGCAAGCGACGGCAGGCGGAGACGACGGTCAAAAAGTCGGGACAAGTAAAGAGGCCCAAAGTTCCGTCGTGGTCACGCCTGTCACACCGGGGCCCATTCAGTCGGCATCAGGCCCAATACTGGTGCTGAACTGGTGCTGAGGCTGCCTCGCTGCTGCCACCTGGTTAATCTCACCCAAACTGTACACTGCGTCGATCAACAAGATCAACATGCATCGAATGTACCTGCTCAGCGCTACCAGACGTGTACAATTTGTCCTAAAAAAACTAATAAATCACAGAGCATATGCAACAATTTGCCGGCAACTAGTATCTCCTCCTGGGGCTTCGCGAACGTTCCCGGTCTCTCCGTCGGTCGCTGCAATACCCAAACCAGGATTCGTCAGCTTTTGGACGGTAAGAAATCCCGCGAACCTTGACACTTACTCATACCGCGACGACGAATGTCTCTCGTATCCACGGTCACTTCGTTCCCGATCACGACTATACTCTTCGCCTCCGCGCGACGACCGATAATCACCGCCACGGTCACCGCCACGAGAAGGAGTGCCGGCAGATGCACCTGCGGTCACACCAGCAGCTGGTATAGCACTTGGAGGCGCCATCTTCCGCTTCTCACGTTCCTCTCTAAACTTGGCTAGCATGTTACGCAGCTCGTGGTAGCCCAAATGCATCTGTAGTGACACACATACACACGGCCGTTCAGCATCACAGTGAGAAGGAGAAGGAGCCGGTTACTGCAAACTTACTTTGCCACCAAAGTGATCGGCCAAGCGACGGTCAGAGTCAAGCACGGAAAGGTAAGCACCACAGACATCACAAACACGCAATTTTTGGTGCCCTGATGCACCTGACGTGTCCGTCAGTTGTTGAAGCTCTCGCTGTCGTGGCGCACAAGTAAGAAAGAAGGAGAAGCAGGACAACCAGGATGAACACACACCTCTTTTTCGGCCTTCTCGCTCTTCAACGCCTCGATGGCCGCCATCTCCCGCATTGACTCATCAACCTTCCCTTGCTCACCTATTTTATAGTATTAGCGACAACTAAATCAAGAGCCGCGTAGGACGCACCGAGTGCTTCAATCTTCTCCGTTCCTCCCTGAATGGCCAACTCAATCTCCGCAATCTCCCTCATCTGGTGGCAATTGCTCAGTTAAGGAAAAATGATTGAAATGAGCATCTTTGACACGGACCAAGTTGGTGGTCTTCGCGTTCTCCTCCGGCGTTTTCTCCAGCCTTCTATGTGCTTGGCGAATCCTACGATCACACTCGTCCACGAAAGCGAAAATGTTCGACTCGTACTCCATCTGGAAACGGTTGAAAACGGGGTCACTTGGGTTCGCCTCCTTAGCAGCGATGTATTCCGTCTTCAGACGCTCTGTATGTGATTTCGGGCATGCACCGAGGTCCATTTTCTGTGTGATACAAAGGTGTAAGCGCGCCGTGCCCATCATTGACTAGTACACGTACAGTATTCGTGAAGAGCGCGTGGGGACATGTGCCGCACAGGAAATTCCTGCAGACCTTTTCGTCAGACCAGACCAGGTTCGCGTTTGCCACACCCATTGCCTCTGGCCCCATCATTTGCTGTTTGCGCGGTAAGAAGATATTCGGTCTGGCAACAGGGAACACTACCTCCAAAAGCTTGCGCTGCATTTCGGCGAGACGACCCATTTCGTTACCCGGCTGTACTCTAAGAGTAGCTTGAAGGTGACGGTTGTGTGAAGAGAAGCGTGTTTGGCGATGGCTAGAAAGCCAAACATTTCACTAGTCTGTCATCTGAAGTATAAAGATATGTAGTATGTGCTTACACGGTCCAGCAAAAGAAATTGTGTTGTGTTATACAATGAAATTAAGAGGCAGAATCTGGGCAGAACCATCGCGGCAATGCAAGTAGAGTGCAAGAAACTATGTACGTGCGATTAGAATGCATGAAGATGTCAGAATTATACGTAGGCTGTAAGTGAATCATGGGGGAATGTACATAGAGTGAGGAATGCAAGTGAATTTTAACGTGTGGCGGGAGAAGGCGCCGAGCCACGTCCGCGTCCTCGTCCTCGTCCACGACCCCTACCGCGTCCACGACCCCGGAATGCATTCCCATTCTGATGCGGGGGCCTGTAATTCTGGTGAGGAGTATGTGTCGCAGGAGGTGCTTGATGAGAAGGTTTTACAGGTGTACCGTCGCTGGGGGGCATCGCAAATCCACCGTAGCGCGCGAGCAATCGCATGACATCGTTGGCCTTCTCAGTGTCCACAGCTACCTTTGCCTGGGAGCCTGCATCGGATGCGACACGATTCCAGGCGGCGTCGATGTCATCCTTATCAGCCAATTTTTTGTCGAGGATCATCCAGACCAGTTCTGGTTCGACAGCATCCACGGCGAGGGAGAGCAACGAAGTAGATGGAGGTGCGCCATAAAGGCTTGAGGTGTCTTCACCTGGGGCATGTTCTTCGAAGAAGTAAACAACGACGGCAATGCTTCCACTTTGTAGGGCGACATGGAAGGCCGTAAATCCAGCGGAATCCCTTTCTTCCAGTTCAGCGCCTGGGATATATCAGCCAAGAGGACTAATCTCATCAAAAAGGCTAAATACCGTGACCATCAAGCCATTTCACGAGATGATAATCTCCACGACGTGCAGCGATGTGAAGCAGAGTTTCCTGCGGGTCGGCAGGTTGTACCTGCACAAACTCCAGACATCCCTCTTTCACTTCACCACCAGCAGCGTCAACATTATTCTCCCAAACACCCACCTCTACCGCCTTCGCGTCTCCAGCTCTTGCAGCCGCAAAGACAGCTGATCGAGCGACTTGACTACTTTTTTGACGCAGGCGCATAGTTTCTTCGCCTTTCTGCCGCTGGGATTTGGCCTCCGCCTTCTTGTTCATTTGTTTTACTCTCTGACGCTCCTCAGCCGCCCTACGTTCTGTTCAAGCATGAGTTTTTGAAGAACGTGTGATAAATTAAGGACAAAAAGTACACACGTTCTTCACGCTCTCTTTCTTGCCTTGCCTTGTGCGCTGCTGCCTTTCTCTCCCGACGTTCTTCGCCCGCTCTCTGCTCCTCAAGAGCCCGCTGGATACGCGCCTGGTATTGGTCGGGAGATTCTTCCTCCTGTACGCGTGGTCGCATACGATGCGCACCTGAAATATACGCGTGATAAGAGGACTTCGTTGCACATTGTCAAGAAAACTCACGGGCATAGAAAGCATGGACTTCACCCTGCATCATCTTCTCAAAGAGTTTCCTGGTTGATGCATGAAAATCGGTAGCATAGACAAAGGGACATAGTACTCACATGTATATGTATTCCATGAAGTCATCATCCTCGTCGGAGTAGTCAAATCCGTAGTCCTCATACGCAGAATCAGATCCTTCGAATTCATATTCGTCATTCTTGTCGAGGTTTTTCAACAGAATGCGGTATGCCTCGCTGACTTTCTGAAATTCTTGAGTGGCACTAGGATTGTCGAGGTTCTTGTCGGGATGTGTGCGCAGGGCAATCTGGGGAACAACAAAATAAGACGCGTTCATGGTTGAACAAGGAAAAACACAGGAAGAACAATGATCTCTTACCTGTCTGTACGCGCTTTTTACAGACTCCAGTGGTGCGCCCTATGGAGAGAGATGTGGTGACTGCGACACCTACAGAAAATCAGACAGTGTCACCTGTTCCAGTCCTAGCACAGTATATGCCTCTGTGATCCCAGACTTCAAATGCATCTTGAGGTGGAAGTCAGGAAGAGGGTACTTTGTAACAGTTTTGTAGCGTTCGACGTAATAAAGGTCCAGTTCTACTCACGCGACGCTTTTCGCTGTTTCCCTTTTAGACGCAACTGTCAGGTGCGCCCTTTGTGGCTTTCAAGTGCACTTTAAGCTTGCTTTAAGCCCTTGTCGTTGACTTGTCGCGCTTGTAACATATCCGCAGGGTCGATCTTCAAGCGACAAATTTCAGTCTCCATTGGGTTATTCCACCAGGCCATTGACCGACTTCGAGAAGTGTTGGTACGATGACCATCGCATCTGGCCCAGACTCAACAGCGGCCCATGCGCCGCCGATTACGAACCCACATACGCCTCCCTTGGAACCTTCTGCTGTCGTGAATGTCGACCCAACGTCGTCTGGGACATCTTTCCTCGGATTCATGGAAAACAAGTACGTCCTGCTTATATCGCTTTTTGTGTGTTGATTGAGCTAACATATCATTCACAGCCCATACTTCCAGGCCGGGTTCGGGCTCATGGTATGTTCGCAATGTCTTGGTTCATTCCCTTAATCTAATATTTATGTGCGTCAGGGACTGGGTGTTGGACTAACTGTAATGCGCCAAGGACTTGTACTTGGGACAACAGCTCTCCGAAGGCGAATGCTCGTTACCCTTGAAATAAACAACAAGGACCGGGCTTACGAGTGGTTCCTCGGGTGGATGGCCAACCAAGCGAGGTCTACCGCGACGACCTCGCGCTCAGCACCCTGGTTCCGGAGTCATCACTTGAGCGTGGAGACCATGATAGAGCAACGCAAAAATGGAAGCTCTTCGGCGCTCTTCAAGCTGGTGGCCGGTCCAGGTACACATTGGTTCAGATATGAAGGAGCTTGGATGCAGGTGCGTCATTTGGTGTTCTCATGGGACATGCATAAGTACCTTTTCAGCTTAAACGCGAACGCGAGACAAGATCCATGCAGCTCATGTCTGGCCTGCCATGGGAGACCGTAACCCTCACCGCATTATCTCGGGACCGCACTTTATTCCCTCGATTACTTTCCGAGGCACGGGATCTTGCAATGAAGGGGCAAGAAGGAAAACTCGTAATACACACAGCTTGGGGGATCGAGTGGAAGCCCTTTGGTCAACCACGTCGGAAAAGACCGCTTCAGAGCGTCGTCCTCGAACCAGGGGTCGGCGAGAAAATTGAGCAGGATATCAGGTCGTTCCTTGAGCGACGACAGTGGTATGCTGACCGAGGTATGTTGATCTACCCCATACTCCATCTCCCAACTAACTCTTTTCAAGGAATTCCGTACCGTCGGGGATATCTGTTACATGGACCTCCCGGCTCTGGAAAAACGTCTTTTATTCAAGCTTTGGCTGGACAACTCAACTACGACATATGTCTGTTGAATTTGTCTGAACGAGGGCTTGCAGATGACAAGTTGAATCACCTACTGTCTAATGCCCCAGAACGGAGTTTCGTGTTGATTGAAGATGTCGACGCGGCTTTTAACAAGCGTGCCCAAACCACGGAAGACGGGTAAGTAACCATTCACAATGTCGAATTCGTGCTCTTTATCCGCAAATATCCTAGGTATCAATCCTCCGTCACATTCTCCGGCTTCTTAAACGCTTTGGATGGCGTGGCTTCGGGGGAAGAACGCATCATATTTATGACGACCAACCACGTTGAAAAGCTGGACCCTGCACTTATTCGACCTGGCCGAGTCGATGTATCTGAGTTGATCGATGATTCCAGCGCAGTGCAAGCGAAGACGCTGTTTACCCGGTTCTATGGAGGCAGCGAGGAACTGCCAGACGATGAAGTCCAACGACTTGCGAATACCCTAGAGGACATCGTAGAAGCTGAGAGGAAGGCCGGGAAGAGGGTGAGTATGGCAGCCTTGCAAGGATTGTTTATCCGGAACGGAGCGATAGATGCGATAGCGGTGTGCCGAGGGCTTTTTATTCCTAGACGGACGTGAGGATAGCCCAATAATATACTCCATGTATAGTACAAATCGTGAGATGACATGAAATGGATCTGCAACTAGAAAACTGCCTTCCGCTTCCGGCCTGTGTATTTAGAGTCTCGAGGAACGTCCTCCTTTCCACGCTTGCGGTAGAGCTGATAGAGCGTCAGAATTTGGAGACATCGTAAAAAGAATACTGCACCTCTTTTTTCTTCAAAATCCAGTCCTTGTCCTTCACGCTCTTCCTCTTGCCACCTTTCGTCTTCCCTCGTTCTCTGTCCCGACGTCTCTCAAACCTCGCCTTGCTATCCTCCTCTTCCTCGCCCTCCAAGCCCTTCGGCACTTGGTGCTGTGACCCTCCGCCTCCCACGAATAAGCAAAGGAATACTTTTTTGGCTTTTTTCGAATTTGGGTAATCAACGACGATGCCTCCTCCGAATCCGGCCTTTTGAGCGATCGAAGTGATCAGCTGTATTTGGTCGTCCGAAGAAGGGTAAAACTGGAACACGGCCCGTGAAGGGTTGCGAAGGGCAGAGTGTAAAGTGGTGAAGAAACGATTGAGTCGATGTGGGGGTGAAGATGTTGGGTGCGATGTCTCTGCGTTCAAAAGCCATTGGAGTACAGATATGCTAAAACGGAAGTGAGTATCAGTCTGTACATTTGAAATCCTCGTACATGCCTGATTGCCCCATCGAAGCTTCCTGGTCTAAAACCAAAGCCCTGGCCGATATCTTGCAGAAAAAGATCACCCTCGACCTCTCTTTCCAATGCAACCTCTGACAGAATATTATTAAAAGCTTTCCGTTTAAGATGAGACGTGAGAACACACCCAGCATACTGGGCGCAATGTCGACCCCTGTCCAGATGTACCCCTCCTCATCGAGGATTTCTCCAGATAGACCTGAACCGCATCCAATATCGAGTAGAAATGCCGGCTCTTCTGGCGGTAGATTAAGCAATTCTAAGGCTCTGTATGTCATGTCCGCTTGAATTTGCTGATTCCGTGTGCTGTGCGATGTTATGATCAGCCTCATCGTTTCAAGAAAGTCGCAAGCGGGTTACTTTTGAGTGTATTTTTTCGCCTCGGTGTCGCCATAATACTATGAAAAGTTTAGAAGATTTAGCAGCATTTGAGAAGTATTCACATGAAACGTACGATCTCTGGAGGCGCGATATGTTCTGGTCGCGACATTTTGGTAGATGAAGGAGGTTAAACTTTTTTTTGGTACAACTGGGGTTAGGTCTAATTTTAGAACGCTTCGTGTGGGTGTGCCAACGATGACGGCCTTTGTACCGCACCACAATGGTCGACGTACTTGACAACTCCTCATGATCAGTTTTGAATGATTCAGCGACTTTCTTGTAAGACCACGATCTTATTTTCAAATTCCCTGACGTAGTAGTCTCCCAAAGCCAGACGTAGATACTTTGGGGTTCAACCTACGAAGGCTTCGGATATCCGTACCCTGACGCTTCTCAAGGTATGATTGGCGCGACGCCGCAGACGATGCATGGGTCGACTTAGCATCGGACGACAGTGTTGAAGAGGTCGATGTTACGACAAGTGACGACAAAGAAACTGACACTGAAGGAACGTTCGACGAGGACACTGGCGATGAAATTGACTACAACGAAACGACGGTGGGGAAACATGTTTGCATCCCGCAGCAAACTTCTCTTAATAAAGGACGCCAAGAAGGCTCTCCTCTCTCAGTTGCTTTGACTGGAGAAATCTTTTCCTGTTGTGAAAGCGGAGCACGCTAAACTCAGCAATCGCAGGGCCGCGCCCACATCACGCCTTCCCGACGAAATCCCTTGCTTGATCTTCGAAATACTGTACCAAAAAGTCCTCTGGGAGGAACCGCCGACGGAATTGGTTATATCCTGTGTCTCGACTCATTGGCGAGAGGTTACGCAGGGTTTAGGTTCCCTTTGGTCCACCATATATCTCTCCGCTGGCCCACCCAATATATCGAAGTCTATAAAGAGGTCAAAATCTAGTCCACAGACTGAGTCACCTTCGACCTTTGCAACCTTCGTCATGATACAAGGCATGGGCTTCACTTGTCAACGAGGTCCATCGATGGCGTCGCCTTTGTATCTTTGCCGACATTGATACGACCCTTTCGAGTTTTTGAAGGACAAATGTGCTTCCCCCTTAAAGGAGATTCACGTCGATCTCGAGGATTACGGCTGGACGGAGGAATTTGACCATTCCGAATCGCTTGCCATTTTTTGTGGGGGTGCTCCTCGACTCGAAGAGTTCTCGAATTCGACGGATTCATGCTGCAGGTCTGTTGGCCGCCTTTGAACGGCATAATAACGCTCTTTATCGACGGCATCCCACCGGAAGCCACGCTGGAATATTCGCAGTTCGAGGATGTACTCAAAAACCTTCCTTCCCTGATCAGACTTTCGTTGCACGGAGTTCCACTAAAAAGGATTATTCAGTAAAGCAAATCTTGTCCTCCCAAGCCTTAGAGCACTACGCTTCCGATTCATGATTGACGACCTCAGCCAGAAGCTCTTCCCCCATTCTGGAAACATATCACAGCCCCCGGCGCGCTCAAAACGTTAAGTACATTTGCACGGGTGTCGTGATCCCGATGTCATGACTATTTCACACCTTGGCCGGAGCATATTCCCTTCCCTCCGTCTGCTCGTACTCGAAGACTGCAATTTTTCTGAACGGTCATTCGAGATCCTGGCCTTTTTAGTGTTCCCATCTGACACCCAGCTTGCGTTGATTATCTCAATTCAGCTCTCCCCGTGCTTAGCAAGGCCGGCCGTTGGAGTCTGGACTCACTGCACTCGGCCTTCCGGAAAAGAAGAACCGGGATGCGAATAATTTCAAGGTTCGAGACACGCTGAGAGCGCGGATCGCCATGAAAAAACCCATTGTAGGTCTACACATTTCAAATAAACCTCCACTATTTCCCAATCTACTACTCCGGACCTATGCTCCCCATTTCGAGTTCATGCAAAGGCCTGCCTTCTGGCCACAATGGGATTACGAAGCCTAATATATGTCGATTTATCTCTGTTCCGTCGCTCTGCATATTCACTGTACCAGGTTATGACTTCCAGCTTGATTTGCGCTTCTATTGAGGTTACTGCGCTGCTAATTCGTGTGAAACAAATTGAGTCCTCGATCAATGTTTTTTTTCTCATCGGGACAGGAATTACAGTTTCGTCACTGTGTGGTCTAGTTCATATTTTGAAAACACTGTCCAGCGGTTTGGTCTTAGAGGGCAACCATAACCCACGCATAGCCCACGTAAGCATCTATCGACACCACAGAAATCCAGAGACGCCACATGGAAATTGCATGGCTCACCATAACACGAGTCAACGGCTCAATTCACACATGACAGATATCCCAGTGGCACCGCGTCAGTTGGGATATCCATTGTGTCGGTTTCGCGTGTCGAATGTGGCATAGATCTATATTTGCGGAAAGACGATCCTCGGCGACAAGATGATTCCTATCGAAAGAACGGTGGCCGTCTGTACCTTGGCATTCCACATTCCAGGTTCAACAGGAGCGCCAAAAGAGGATCTGGGGTCCTTGAAATTCCGTATGACAAGACACCTTACTTCCTCATGGTCGAATAGTAACTCCGCGACACGTCCAAGAGATTCATTTCTGGACGCCCGACGGAATGATAAGGCGTATGACTAGGTGACCTTGTGCTAGAAGCAGCGAATAACGGAACGACTCACAGTCTCATACAGTCAGACTCTTCGATTCAGGCCTAGTCATCACCCACTGGAACCTCTTCTTCGAGGTATTTCACAAGTTTGACTCGAATTTCAGTGCTCTCGTCACCGCGAAGAACATCGGATATGAAATCCACCTGTGCTTGCATTTGGACCTTGAGTAAAAAAAATCACTCATGAGTGCTAGTGCAGGAGATCCAATCGTAGCGATCACTCACCATCTCCAGTGCTCCGCGAATCACACCACAGAGAATGTTGCTGAACCAGAGGCCACCTTCTAATGCTTCCTCGGGCAGCTCTACAAACTCCGCAAGAGGGTTTTCATCAAGTGTCAATGTGAAAGTCGATCCAGCCGATGCCTGTGCTCCAGAAACGCCAGCATCGGGTCTCGGCGATGGTGGTGGAAGAGGAACTCCGTGTGTTATGGTGGGCGTGATATTGAGAAATGTCTTGAACCCAACCTAGTGAATCGGCCAGTACTCCATTCATGAGCAGTACGGAACAGGATTGGATTGCCTTACCTTTGAAACTACCTCGCCAACCTCTCGGAAATCTGCGCATCTGCCGATCCCACTTTTTGCGAGAAAATCCTCAATCAAGCGGGTTCCTATGTTGTAGCCCATCTTGTCGAGCTGCTTGTTCACCTCAGCATAATCTTCGTAGTCTTGAATGAGTTGAACCACCAAGGCTCCATACGTCAGAGCAAACAGTTCTGCATTCTGTCTCGAAAGATGGGATTGGAACGCGAATGAATCAGCTAGCAAGGCTCACGATCTTTTCGGCTCGGCCCTTCCAGAGGTCTTCGCCTATGTTCTTATATTGCTTGCTGGTCGTCGCCATTAGAAAGGTCACGCAGACGCGTTATGTCACGCCGAGGACACTTGTCAAACCGCGAATTGAAGGACGCTCATCTCTCTGTTATTTAAATCCTCGCCCAGTTTCCGCGAATCGGTACATTATTACTAGGGAGGGACAGTAATAAATAATTCCAGGTGACCACCTCACCACCGATCCAGCTGGTTGAGCTTCTTGGCGGTTTTGGCGTTGGACTGGGTGTTCTGTCCCCTGACCGGCAAGTACATAGCGTGCCTCCTTCCAACATAACTCCCAATCATCCGTTGGTGTCCAATGTTGTCCCGAATGATCCTTCTCAGCTCCGACTCAATCTTGAGGTCCCTTAAAGGGTCTGGTGATGCCTTTGGCGCAACACCAGCATACTTCGCCCGCTTCAACTTCTTCGCCTCTCGTGCGGCTCTCAGCGCGCTGAACTCGTTCTGAATCTCCTGCAAGGACCTGTTTGGCGGAGGTGGGACAAAGTCTGGTTCGGCAAGAGGATATCGGGGTGGTGGTAGGGATGTACTGGGTGATGAAAGGAAAGATGCAAGGGCAGTGACTTGGTATGGCGACAGGTCCTTCATTTTGCACTTGTCGTGAATTTGTAGACGGGCGCAGAGCCGATGTGCGGTCTGTTGACCAATGCCGTAGAATTTGGTTAGCGCAAACTGTTGCGCGGTCAGTAAGCCAACTTCCGTACAAACAAAGTGGTGCTAACCCGTGCGACATGTGTATCCCGCAAGTTTACACCGAGAATGTGAACCATTGCAATTGATGACAGAGGTAAGAAACTCGAACTTCGGAAATTTGTGATAAGTCACGCCCGAGTCACGGAATTGTCACGCTTCAACCCACCTACCCACCGCCACTAAATTTACTACTTATGTCGACCAACAAGGCCGAGGGGCGACGAGAAGATGCTCTCGCGAAGCAGCGCACCCAAATGCGAGAGGAATTCGAGCGACAGAAGCAGACTCTCATCAACGAGACGGAAAAAGCGCGACCTTCATCGAATCGATTCGTTGGACAACATGATTCGATGGAGGACACTCTGAAACACAGTACTGTTGGCTTGGTGCGGCTTGAGGAGTTCCAGCAGCGGAGGAAGGAGCTGGAAGAGGCGAAGGCGCGAGAGGCTGCAAAGTCCAACGACCTAAAGTATGTTTTCATTGTTCTTACACACCCACCTCTTTCTCCTCTCGCTGTATGAAATCGGATGGCTTATAGGATGTGGAGAATATCTTTAGGGACGACACAAGGAAACTGAAGAAGCGCAAGAAAGTGGCGAAAGCCACCCTGTCGTTCGCATTGGACGACGACGAAGAGAGCTCTTCCAAGGCAGGCGACGCGAAAGACAAGGACGAAGCTGGCGAAGATGCGCCCCCTGCTAAACGCGGCAAATTCCGCAAGAATCCCAACGTCGATACATCGTTCCTCCCAGATCGCGAACGCGAGGAAGCGGAGCGGAGGGAACGTGAACGTCTCCGGTTGGAATGGCTGGAAAAGCAGGAGACGACGAAGAAAGAGGACATCGAAGTTGTGTACTCCTACTGGGATGGGAGTGGACATCGCAAAAGCGTCACGGTAAGCCTTAATGCAGCAAGTTTACCCGTTTTTTGCTTCATACTCCGTCATATCCAGTGCAAGAAGGGAGACGCTATTAGTTCCTTCTTGGAAAAGTGTAGACAACAGTTCCCTGAGCTGCGAGGCGTCAGTGTGGACAACCTCATGTACATCAAGGTACCGTGCCCGTCTCCAGCGCTTGTGTACCCACTCACACTGATTTGTAGGAGGATCTGATCATACCCCACGTCAGTATCCATATCCTTTGCGTGTCTTGCCTTACTCAAATTACCTTCCCTCAGCACTATACATTTTATGATTTCATCGTGAATAAGGCGAGGGGGAAATCCGGTCCTTTATTCAACTTTGATGTTCACGACGACGTTCGTTTGCTCGCGGACGCCACAAAGGAGAAGGACGAGTCTCACGCTGGAAAAGTCGTTGAACGGAGCTATTATCAGCGGAATAAACATATCTTCCCCGCATCCAGGTGGGAGGTTCGTCAAATCGTCTCACACTTCAAAATTTTGAACTCTGACAACAACAACTAGGTGTTCGACCCGGAGAAAAACTACGGTAAATACACCATCGCATAGTCCGTCTTTAGTCTACCCCATTATTATACATAGGAACTACAACTGCATTTTTCCTTGATGGTCCAAAAAAGTACATGACACGAGAGAGGGATGATAGGTAGACACATAACATACTTCACTGGTACAGGAAGAAAGCAGCTTTACAGTAAGGGCCTGTCCTGCAACCGGGTGAGTGAAGGCCGGTGAGTGAAAAACCCGGTGAAGGTCATGTGAGGGGGATCAAACCTGTTGATACACCGAGTGA